>BQNB010023739.1:0-57827 GCA_026074375.1 Tanacetum coccineum | reverse complement strand
CACTACACTTTTTGAGTACTATCAAGCATGCGTACGATAAAGATGCTGCAAAGAGGATCAATCATTAACGTGAAAGACATAAACTTTGGTACAGATCTCAGATGAACAATATTTCAAGCATAATGTCTATTCCACTCAGAAAATTCTTGGTGTAAAGAGTGTTAGTGTCAAGAAACTGCATGGATATGGTCAGTTGGAAGAAGTTGTGGTGAAAAGAGCTGATCGACAGCTATACAAGTTTAAAGAAGGTGATTTCATAGATCTACACTTGAACGACATTGAAGACATGCTGATTCTTGTTGTTCAACATAAGCTATTCCATCTCAAAAAAGTGACATTGTTGACTTTATTGTGGCTCTTCGTATGTTCATAAGAAGTCTCATCATCAAAAGACGTGCGAGGATTTGCAGCTTGGTGTAGAAAGTTACTAGAAGAAACTTAACATCACTGCACCTCAACAGACCTTTCCTGAAATAGAATTCAAAGAACTCTATACTCCATCATACAAACCACCAAGGGTAATCTATGAAGACTTTGTTAGAAACACGAAAAATATCGGTCACTACCAATATAGTTAGTCGTAGCTTGTAGATTAATCATAAGGTTAAGATAGAAAGCTAATTGGGCTAAAGGCCCATGGAAAGCCTTTTGAGAGGCCCATGGTCAGTTACATGTATGAGTATAAATACCCTCTCCACACATGGAGAGGGTGTTGGTTGGTTGGTTGGTTTTATTTTCACATAATCTAATCTTTCTTTCTTTCTTACTTTCTCTCACTAGAACCTTCCTCCCATCCACTTTCTCTCTCTAGAATTTCTTCATTGGTATTTGGTGTTATAGATTGCTAGCATATTCTACAATTGGTATCAAGAGCCATGGAGTGATTTGTTAAGTTTTTGTGTTTTGTTTCTTAGTCATTTTTTTTAAACCCGTAATCTTTCTTCTTTTTTTTGAAGCTGTTTAGGTACACTAAAAGATTATTTACAAAGGTAAATCTAATCTAGTATCCTTAAGATATAGGTGTACATGCTTTGAATCAAGAAAAACATCATTTTTGTTTAACTTTTGTGTTCGAATAGCTTTAAAAAGTACAATTCTTGATTTTAATTTTTTTGGCTTAAAATCTATAAATTTTGCATTTTAAGGTACCTATAGGCTTAGTAATACTAGTTGTACAAGAAATTTTGGGTAAAAACGATCAAAAGTGAGTTTTTTGTGTTTTGAAATATTTGAGTTTTGTACCAGTTGAAGGCGAGTTAGCAAGTTTCTTGTGCAAGGCGATTTAGCAATTGGCAGTTGAAGGCAAATTAACAAAGTGCTAGTGCAAGGCGAATTAACAGTTTCCTAGTGCAAGGCGAGTTAGCAGTTTCCTAGTGCAAGGCGAATTAATAATTTCCTAGTGCAAGGCGAGTTAGCAATTTCCTAGTACAAGGCGATTTATCAATATTCCATTGCAAGGCGAATTATCAACTTCTAGTTACAAGGCAATTTAACAATTTCCTATAGAAGGCGATTTAACAATTTTTAAGCCAAGGCGATTTATCAACTTCCTTTACAAGGCGATTTAACAATTGTCTTTAGAAGGCGATTTAACAAATTTTAAAAAGAAAATTAATTCACTTGAACTCAATTCAAAACTCAAATTTGCTAAAGTAAATTATATGGTTTATCTCTTTGATTTGTAAAATCCCGTGAAACATTTAATCATCTTCCCGGTTTTATCAAGAGTTGTAAAATCCTAAGTAGTTTCAAGACTTACAACACTCAAAAGACAACTCACTAATCAACACAATTAATTTCAATCACCGTTCAATCCATAAGTAATCTAATATCATCAAATCAACATGGATTTAATTATTCCACTTGGACAAAAGAATACTCTTGCTGAGTACATGATACTCTCCGATGCTGACAATCGTCCACCAATGTTGGACAAGGACTTGTATGATACTTGGAAAAGTCAAATAGAACTTTACATGCAAAATAGAGAGCATGGGAGAATGATACTTGAATCAGTTGAAAATGGTCCACCCATTTGGCCTACTGTTGAAGAGAATGGAATGACTAGAACAAAGAAATATGTTGAATTATCTGCTGCTGAGAAAATCCAAGCTGATTGTGATATGAAAGAAACCAATATCATTATTCAAGGTCTACCAGCTGATATCTATTCACTTATGAATCATCATAGAGTTGCTAAAGATTTATGGGAGAGAGTTCAATTACTGATGCAAGGTACCTCTTTGACTAAGCACGAGAGAGAGTGTAAGTTGTATGATGCATTTGATAAGTTTACTCACATAAAGGGGGGAACACTTCACAAGTATTACTTGAGATTCACTCAGCTAATTAATGATATGAACATCTACAACATGAAAATCAAGCAACTTCAAGTGAATACATAGTTCTTAAATAGTCTTCTACCAGAATGGAGCAAAATTTGTGACTGATGTCAAGCTCATGAAGGATTTGCATACTACCAACTTTGATTAGCTTCATGCATATCTTGAAAAATACGAACTCCATGAAAATGAAGTTTATCTTCTACGTGAACGCAATCAAGATCCACTTGCATTTGTGGCAAATAAGCAAATGACACCACCTCACTTCAACACTTATCAGTCTTCATACAACAATCCTCAGCTTCAACAATAGTTTTCATGTAACACCCCCAAAATGGGTCGCAGCGGAATATGGGTATGGGAGGCATTACTTCATAATACAACAGCTCAGGATACAAGAGAACGACCTCTGAATGTGTCATTTGAAAAGTAATCTTGTTGATTTTCTTGAAATTGATATAACAATTGTCCCATAATTGCATCATAATGAAAAGCTTAAAAGTAATACAAAGAGATTTGATCATTTGTATGTAAGAAGAAATCCATGAATGAAATCTTATCAAATTTAGACTCCAATGCACATCAAGTAAGCCAAACATCTAATTCACCTGAGAAAAACATGCTTAAAAGTGTCAACATTAAAGTTGGTGAGTTCATAGAGTTTTGTAAGTATAAATGTAAATGTTGGAATCCAAAGATTTATAAAGTATGTATGACCATTTCAATCCTTATAATAATCGCCAAAAATGTAAGAGTAAATGTAGAACCAAAAGAGTTTAGTGTTTATTGCTTCGCCGCAATATAATAAAAAGTGTTCAGAAATTAGTAATGTTCAATAAGTAGTATGGACAATGAGATCGTTGATTTTCCAAAATGTATGGGTCTACTATAACAGATACAGTACCACATAAATAATATCTACTGTTGCGCTAAGCTCATGACACTGAAGCTCGACATCTATGTATGCAATTTAATGCAAATAAAGGCACGTGTAGATGTTCAAACCCATAAACATCCAAATTGCTCCGACATGTATGCATTCGTGTTTTAGTACTGTCGAAACTAGTAAGAGCTACTCACCCGAACAGGGATGTCAATCCCAAATAGATCTATTTATACACTCGCGCTTCCTCAACCGGTCCTCCGGTCAAGAATTTAACAGTTCATGATAATGGGCAATGGTGGGTTATGTTACTTAGGCACATCTAAACAGGAGATGTTAACCGAAAATACTTGTGTCCAATAAAAATTAACCATTGTATTCGTAAATTTGCTTTGAGTACTTAAATCCGTAAGTAGAAAAGAGTGTGATATAAATCAAGTAATTGAGTTTGTAATGAGTATGTATACAATTTCGTAAACGTGTATGCAAATGTGTATGTGACAAAGTATGAAACCAAATTTGTAATCAATCATGTAATTGTGTTTGTAATGAATTGCAAAATCAAGTATGTAAACCAAGTGTGTAGAATAGTATGTAAAAGATATTGTAAACAAACATGTAAATAAGTTGTATTGAGCATGTATTCTCCCCCGAGATTTGTAAAGTAAATGTAAAACAAGTGAAAGAGGGGCTATAAACTCACCGTAAGTGAATGATTGATTATCTAATTCAAATAAGTGAATCGTCTCGACAATCCGAATGCAACCTAATTAATTATAGGCCGTATGAGTATAATGTATTATATATAAATAAAGGCGCACATGTTATATAGTCACACCACCACCTAATAGTTTTTATTAAATCTTTAAAAGTTAAATTAATAATTAACCCGTACTTTGTTAAATAAAAGTATATGTACTTGTACTCGTCAAGAAAAATGTTATTTTTATTTACCAATGTATCATTTGTAAAAATATATGATTTAATGTTTTTATTAATTTCATAATGATATTTCATTATTTATTTAATTGTTTTATAAAAATAATGTATAAAAGTAAAAATAGTGCGCGTGATTTTTAAAACCTCATATCTTTATCGTTTTAACTCCGATTTATACGTTTCTTATGTCCACGACTTCGTATTAAGAAACTCTATTAGAATATCATATTTATAAAAATCTAACCTCTAATGAATAGTAGCATTTACTATTCACGACAGTTCACAAAAACTGTTTTTATATAATTAGTTATATATAACTTAATAAATACGTAACTTGTTCGTTTTAATTTCGTTTCTCGAGTTTCTTATGTCCTCGGATTCGTCATAAAAATTACTATGTTTATAAAATATTAATTTTTATAAATTAGATCTGAAACAGTAGGTATGTTTATAAAATAATCACTTTTATACATTTAATTTACGTAAACTTTGAAATGTCATATCTTCTTCGTTATAAATCCGTTTTGCGAGTTTCTTACATGCTTACGATCGTCATGAAATGTATTATTTAAAAAAATATAAAATAATTTTTCCCAGGTACTGTTTGCTACAGTAACTTCGAACTGTTTTATAACTTTTAATTAACTTGTTTTTATGTATTAATAACTTATGTAAATTATCACAAGTCCTCTCATTTGTAAAATACACATCTTACATATATATTAAGTCCTCTATATCATAATATGTCCATATTGTCCAAGAAATAAGTCCAACATATTTATTTAAGTCCATGAACTTTATAATTAAGTAAATAATCAAAACTTAACAAATAATTATATAAACTATTCAACACTTGTAAACTCTTATTTTAAGCATATTGACATATGGTAGACATCATTTTTATCCCATGAAAAATAATCTTGTGTATGTACATACATGTTTTTACTTTGTAAATTCCAAAAATAAAACCTCGGTGGTGATTAACATAATATAACAAGTATATAATTTAGTAAATGAATGAATGAATATTAAATACTTTAAATAGACCTTAAAGTGGATGTGTAGGATGAAGAACACAAGATATAAACCTCAACCAAGCTTCCAAAATCAAAACCCTAATCAAGAAAACCCTAGATATGTTTTCTTGATAATTCCTTGTTAAACCCGAATCCAAGCTTGTTAACACCTTGAGTAACCTTAGATGACCTTAGAATGAATGTTAATACCCTTGGAATACCTTAGAAAATCAAAGATATATGGAACCCTAATTTTAAAGTGTATGCCGTGGGTTTTAGTATGGTTTAGAGAGAAATGGTGTGCTTTGAGTTGCTTGCATGAAAGAGTATAAGTTAGTTACATAGGACTTTCCTTTTATAGTGTGCAAGAAAACCCTAAACAACCTTGAATTGAAACCATGGGACTTAAGGTGGTTTAAGGACAAGGTCAAAAGACCTCTCCTCCTCCCTATGCTATCCCACGGCTGAAATGGGGGGGGGAGGTACATGTGATGAGACAATCTTTAGTAATTTGGGTCCAAGGTACATAAGTGTAAGATTTCACATGTGAAGAATAGGAGTTAGTGGGAGTTTTGTATTTATTTCTTGTGTAAACACTTAGGTCCGGTTTTAGGGAGTTATAATTAAACAAAATAAGTAAATTTTGGGTATTGGGTATAAGAGTGGGTATTTGTTTGAGTGTAGATGGGTAAAGGTGCTTCCGGGTACGTCCGAATGTAATTTATTGCGAAACGTAAGCGTTTTACGTAACCAACAAAAATAAATAATGAAAAGTTATAATTTATACTCTCAATAATCATATAACACTTGCTTGATGTAAACTTTAATTTGTTTGATGTCCGTTTACATTGCACGTTGATTTTTAGTTTACGCGATTTAACTATAAGATAATAATTAAAAGCGAACGCGTAAAACTCTAAAAATAAATAATGGAATTAATTAAAGTCGTAAATAACCTGAAAATAAGAAATGTTACACTTGTAATAATATGGTAATTAGTTGGATCATGTGTTTTGTGTGTGAGTCGATTGCTAAGTCTACGATGTTTGTTGGCACTGCTTTTAAGATATGGCAACAACTGGAAAAGAGGTTTGCCCTAAGTAATGTATCTAGGAAATATAAACTCAATAGGGAAACTTATGATATTATGCAACAAGGACACTTAATCAGTGATTATTACACTAGGATGAAATATGTTTGGGAAAAATTAGACTCTATGAATGAATTATCTAGACTTGTTAATATCACTCCTGAGATTACTGCTTTCTTGGCTGTTATTCATACTCAAAAGGAGGAACACAAGCTATTTCAGTTTCTAAATGGCTTAGATGATCATTTTAGTGCTCAAAGAAGTTAGTTGTTGTTGGGTACACCTTTTCCTAGTGTTAAGACAGCTTGTTCTCTGTTACAATAATAAGAAAGTCAAAGAGATGTGTTTAGTAGTTCATTAGCTGGTGATTCTACTGCTGTGTACAGTAACAGTGATACAAAGGATAAGTGTGGAATTTGTGGATACAAGTGGCATCCTTCAGAGAAGTGTTTGGAAAAAGTTGGCTATCCTGCATGGCAGTTAAAACAAAGGCAAAATAAGCCTAAACCAAGGTCTGCAACTATGGCTCAACCAGTACAAGGTTAATTCAAAAAGATTGCAACTAATGTGGAATCATAGAATTTTGTGTTCACTTCATAGCAGTTTGAGCAGTTGATGAGAAGCTTGCCTTAGTTTGACCAGTCACATGATTGTTGGGCCAATTTAGTACCTAATTATCCCTTGTACAAGATTTGTATGAAAAATATCCTAAGTAGTTAATTAAGTCGTTGAACATATTTATGTTCAGCGAGTCATCCTCAAGTAGTCCTTCAGAGTATGAAGAAATAGACTCGACACAAACTAAGGCGGTTCTCAGCGAGTGAAGAAAGGTCCAAGTCAGGATGATGGAGTTAGTAAGTGTCGACAAATAACTTACTAACTCCTTGAAGACCATCACTACAACCTGAAAATTGGCATTGGCAGGAACTTCCTTAAAGCTAAAAGCAAAGGAAGACATAAAGTACAAGAGTGGTTTACTTGCACTTTATGTAAGCAAAATTTTTACCTTTCCCAAATGCATAAAGAAGAAAAGATGGATAAAAGTACAAGCAAATAGTTAAAATAAACTACTTGCTTTTGTACTATGATGTGAAGAGCACATGGGTGCAAAATGGAAAAGGCTGAGACATCACATGGGACCTAATGAAGCTTCCAAAAGAAGCTTTATCTTTTCTTTCTTTATATATACCAGGTTGTAATGTAGAGATGGCATTCATTTCTAAATATTACGCAAAAATACCTTAGGCCAAAAGGTATTAGTTCATAGGTTTGATCATCTCCTATAACACACTAAGTGAAGATACTTGTGGTTCATATTAGGAGAGTTTATTTGTCATTCAATCTCGGTTGTTGTTCTACCAACAACCAGGTATAATTCTTTGATTCATATCAATAAAGAGTTAAACGTTGAAAAGTACAAATTGTGTTATTAGTATCTTAATGGTCTCGTGTTGAATATATTCTTATATGTTGCACAATTTTAGGGATCAACAAGTGGTATTAGAGCCTTTGGATTACTCTTATGATCCAATATCCTTTTGAAAAGATTACTAATAGCATTTGAGCTATGTCATAATAGTGCATCTTCAAAAAATGCTACTGATGTTATAATTTTTGAGGGGGAGATGTACATTATTTATGACAAAAAGCCAAAATACAACCCAAAACACCTACTGTCCCAAAAACTAAAGACATAGTCTTTCAGTTTCTACACTTCAACCACACAAAACATGACATCTAACCCATCACCCATCTTATCTTCTAAAAAAGATAAGATCATTTAAAAAAACACAGATCACACATCTACACACCCCATCACAAAAAAACATTCACACAAACACAAACATGACTTAAATCATCATCACAAAAAAATCACAAACACAACAACATCATACAACCTTCACTCAAAAACACTTATGTCACTACCAAAACCAAACGAATCACAACCCAGATTCATATCTTCAATCCTAAACCCAAAAAACCTCACATCACAAAATCACAAAACAATCAAAACCATAACAAAAACCATCACAAATCACAACCCAAATCACCACGTCACCCTCACATATGTGGTATCGTACCACGAAACAAAACCAAACTCAAAACCTCACCCATAACTCTCAGACCAACTCGGGAGTCATACAAACCCATGATTCACGAAATCAAACCAGAACCAACCCAATCACCTTACCTTTATCACACAATCCCCACGACCTAAATCCTCAAATGGAAAACAATTGATGGCAGCGGTGGCTATCAATAATAAAGAAGCTGGGAATCGAGGGTTGTAATAGTGGGTTCCGTTGTTGATATTTAACACTCAAGAAACCACGTCACAAAATCGTGGGTGGTAATTGTTGCTTCAATTTATAAGAAAATTCAAAACTGATGACAAATGATGAACCTGGAGTGTTTGTTTTTAGTTTTAAAGAAACTGATGGGGTATGAGCTTCTCGTTGTAGTTGTTCAGTTTTCTTAATATAACTAACATCGAGTTAATGGTTCAGTTTATAAGAACTAAAGAAAAAGTGGGATAAAAGAGGTTCAGTGAACCCATGGATATTAAAAGAGTGAAACTGACACAAAGGCATGTGTTGGTAGAAATATTACGATATTTAATCTATACATTATCTTCATGTTTTGGTGATGACAAACATGTAACTTATAACACATAACGTAAAGTGCTTAAGTTACTCGTGATCACAAATCATCAATGCATTCATTCGACAACATCTCTCGACATCTCAAGTTTGCTTCAACGAAGTTTGCACCCGACGTAAATCACTTAAGGTATGAATAAATAAATGCCTAATGCATTTTATGATCAAAGGAATTTTTATTCAACCTCACATTTTTTATAAAAATGTCACAAACATTTTTATAACTTTTACAAAACATTTATTTTGAATTCAAAATTTCTACCTAAAAACGGCTAGAAATGTTCCAGAAAACACCTCCCATAGAAAAGACAAAAAAAGAGCGTCTGGCCTGGGTGGCACCCTTAATTATAAGGGCGGTCCCCTTAATTATTAAGGGGACTGGCACCCTAATTAAGGGAACCGCCCCGACAAAAAGTTAACCCAGTTTGCCTATAAATAATGGACTATTCCCTACTCACTTTCTTTTAGTTCTAAATCAGTTTATACATCACCTACAATCCTTTGATCATTTAATCTTAAGCATTTTTTTCCAAGTGATTCAAGTTTTTCCTCCAAGTGCAAGAGAAGAACTCTCGTTATCATCAAGATATGAAGTTATGTAGTTTAGTTAGTTCATTCGTGACATGTCTTACATTCACAATGTATAGATCGAGTCCATGTATTCTAAACTTGTGTAATAGTTAGATCATGGTAATCATGGTGTGTATAGTTGTTAGATCGTGGTGATCATAGAAAGTATAGTTAGATCAAGGTGATCTTAGTAAGTAGTGTTAGATTGGTGTGATCGTAGTAGTGTCTAAGTGAAGTTGTGAAGTGAAGTGAGGTCGTGAAGTGAAGTGAAGTCGTGAAGTTAAGTGAAGTTGTGTGGTGAAGAGAAGTTGTAAATTGTTGTGAAGTAGTGTGGTTAGTTGTGATAGATTGGTTATAGCTAGGATTAGAACTCGACATTTGGCTTAGTGTCAGAAATTGGTGTAAGCTTAGTTGTGTTCGGATTTCTCCGCCTAAAGGGAGCTTGTTGACTAGTGAAGTAACTATTGAGTTGGGTACTCGGGGAGTGGAGTAGGCCGAAGAGGTGCTCCGTGACCGAACCACTATAAATCATCGCGTTTGGTTTGCACTTTCTTTTACTTTTCGCTTTACATCTTTATTTACCTTATCGCCTTACATTTGTATTTGCATTAGATCTATATGTGTGTTGATTGTTGCTTATATTTTTTGGATGATGATTTTGTCATAGATAGAAGTTAACATTGTGATTGTGCTTATATTGCTATGTCATGTTCTAATGGATATAGATGTATTATCCACACTTATCATATTGCGTCAAACTTGATGGATAATTTGATACGAAATATTTTAAGTTTTTTAATGTAAACGTATTCACACCCTCTACGATTTCTACAATTGGTATTCTCCGATTTCCACAATTGGTATCAGATCCACGTCGCTCTAATTTTGAAAACAACTGGTTTTAAAAATTGAGTACGATCCATGTATCAAATTACCCATGAAGGGGGATTAAATATGAAAAGTGTTTTGTTGCTTAACTTGTATTAGTTTTGTTGTTAAATACACTAATTATACTAGCTCGAGGTAAAAATGATGCTTAAAATAAGTGTTATATGTTTGGTATCAAGTTTAGAAAGTTGTACACCTTTTTGCAAAGTCAGTAAACAATTTTGTACAAAAAATGGCAAATCTGAGTGTTAGATGGCCGGCCCCCTTAAAGTGTATGGCCGGCCACCTTAATTCCTGGCCGGTCCCCTTATATTTAAGGGGACCACCTGTCTGATTCGGCAAATTTTCGGAAACTTTGAAAATTCATATAAAATCAACCGTAAGTCCGTAGAAGCCGTGCCACCCGCCATTTCAAAGATAATTGAGTCTACTTTCATATAAAAATACTTCCAATTATTTATTTCAAACCTAAGTTAGTCAGAAAGGCAAAATACTACTTATTGTCCAAAACGTTGAGTCTCGTTTTAACGTAATACTTGTATTTTATCTTTTCCTTTCGAGTCGGACATTTCTAGTCGGTATATCTTTGAAAAATTATGTAATTAACCTTTCAAAAATATTAAAATTGGTTAACTTTTGAAATGGGGAGGAAACTAATTTGTTTTCAAATAAAACTTAGCTATGTATACATTGTTGTATCTAATACACAAAATGACGACAAGCATTTTTATATGTTATGCTATATGATTATGTGCATTTCTTTATGTATTAAGTTTGTTAGTAGAAATTATTAAATGATCGTTGCTATTTGTAATTAAGCTAATTGAATGTCTAAGCACATGTGCCATGTACACTATTTGTTTGTAGCTAGTTTTTCGGATTATGCATAACTAGAACTTATGCTAGATTTCTTGCATTAAGATTGCGAAATTGTTCTTGCATTACATATATGCATAGATCATTTAATTTACAAATGTTACTTAAACATTTTGTAAATCTTTTCGAGTATGGGAATATACTTAGGAATAAGAGTTCAATAACTTGTCAAGTATATTATTAAATGTGTTAAAACTAGTCACCTAAATATTTCTAACGATTTAATCTATTTTCAACAACACGTTTAAATATTTTCAACAACTTGCTTTGTTTGACCTTGGGTTGGTTAAACAAAAGAAAAGATTGTATTAATACATTAGTAACTAAGAAAAAGAAAATGCTTGTGCTTGCATGGTTCTAACATACACACATAATTATATTTTTTTAACATATAGTAATTTACAAAAGATGTGTGTTGTATAAAAATGGTTAGAAAACTCATTTATATACTCATAAAATGTCAAAAACTATGTATATTATACATAACAACAAATAGTTTTTCGCACAAGTAAAATTTACGACAATCTTGGAATAAGAAATTAACTTATCATTATTCATCAACCTCACCTTACAACTAATCTTGGGATTAATGGAACACACTATTTAAATATTTATCTATTTTCTTTTAAATGAGTGTTCGTGAGGGTCAAGAAAGATTTCGAGAATATATCAATTCATTATTCAAATTATGATTGATATCTTTATTGAATCTAATTGACAAGTTTTCGTGTATGGACATGAAATCGGATTCTTATTTGTTTAGTTTCAAGATTATATCAAAATATAACAAAAGATATCATCTTGGATCTACATAACGTAATCACACTTGATTGATATAAAAATAATTACATCCTTTTCTAGATGAAAAGAATATGCATCGGATCATAACTCACACTTGTGTTGATGATGCCATATTGAGTCTACTTGTCCAATGGTTGTGTTCCAAATATTATATTAATATGTTTAATACATGCATAAAATACACAATGAATTAGGATTGACGACTTGGGTGTTTCGTCCGAAATATTCAAGCGATTTACAATGCAATGCAATTGGTAAATGTGTCATTTCCGAAAAACCAAACACGGGCAAACTAACAACATATGTAAACTTTGCTCATAAAACATAAAAGCACAACTCAAAGCTAAAATTCACTTTTAACTAAATTTTCAATTAAGAATAATATTTTTGTTTAATCACCTAGGATAACATGATGTTTGGGAAAGATTATGTTTAATGATTTTATGAACTTATCGTATTAAACGATTGATAAAGGATAATATATATCATATGCATTTTATTTTCTTCGTAACATAAATGGTTGTGTTACAAAAAAATACACTACATATAATTTAAAAAATATAAGTTATTAGAATTAAAAAATAACCTATCAAAATATGTGTCAATGCATAAACAAGTAAAAATACATTTATTCAAATACTTATTTAATTATAATATACAACATTGATAAGAATAATAATTTTAGAAAAGCATATTTGTTTAAAAAATAAAATATGTCTCTTTTCAATTATTTATCATTAAAGAATCACAAACTCAATTAAGATAAATAATATTAATGAGATTTATTTCACATGACATGAAATGGAGAATTCTTAAAACACTCTCAATATAACATATTTGTCATTGTCACAAATAAGCACATCTCTTGGCTTTTGAAAAACCAAACACGTTAAATATCACATGTGACAACTACACATGTAAGATGACTAAATATAAGACATCCATTAAATTAAGCAATATGTAATCGAAACCAAACAACCTATAGATCTTGAACAAAAGATTAAAACATCTTGCTTATGCTTATCTTAGAATTCCACACATCTTGATTAGGATTATGCGAACCAGAATTAAAGTATGTTAGTTGAATCATGTTAGGCCTCTATGAAAAGATAATACAAATTTTATCTTTGAACACTTCATTTAGGCAAATATGAAGAATTTTTATTTTGGCTAACACTGGAGTATGACTACTAGAGAATCTATTGCACTAGAAATTGAATTTGACCTAACGGTTGAATTGCTTCTAAGAGTGAAGTTGGGTTCGATGTATAACCTGTAAAATGGTCGTATTTAGCCTGAATTGAGCACCACTAGTGATAGTCTCATATTCATTTCTCTATTCGATTTTTTCATATGGTTATTATAAACATGCATAAGATAGTATACATCATAGACTTTGTATATTTTAGGAGTACACAATAAGCACGAAGAAATTAGGCTTCTCCTTAGTCAATCTAGACACAATGCACCTCACAATTGTGCTTTCATTGTTGTAAGATTGATTACTTGTTCCCATGTAATGCAATTATATCTATTCATGATCTTGATGCTCAATGTTTAATTGTTTAGATATTAAATGCATGTCTACTATAAAGGCATTTGTCTTTTTCTAGCAATTTAGATAAAATATTTCTTAGTTTATCTAAATGATACATGCTCCTAAATGCTAAATGCTAACATGTTTTACATGAGGATTATATTTAAAAGTATCATGTTTTGTATGCGTCATTTTACATGACTTACATGTTAATTGTACACCTACACTATGTTAACTTAATATATGACAATTAACTTTAAATGCCATAGAGTTCTTATTACACCTTATTCTCGTTGATTATTGTGTTGATTGCATGCTTAGATATTTAAAACTTACATGCGTATAATCTATATGTCCTATACATTTAGGTAGATATTTTCTCAATTAGAATATTTTTCTTGCGCCGTGTTTGTCACAAATCTAAAAAGGTCAAGAAGAGTAGTAAATGGTCTTATATATCTAGAGTCTTCATCTCTCACACTTCCATTAATCATCAATCTCGCCTCTTTTTCCAAATAATCCACTCTTTCGTCAAGGAAAAGTTAGATACATATCTAACACTCCTTCAAGTAGGTTTGACAACTTAAATATTTCATCCAAAATATTCAAGTATCTTTAACATGAGATCACAAATGTTAAAGATCATATCCAAAAGTTCATATTCAAGCCTTTTAACAACATATGTTAAAATTTCTTTCCTAAAGCTATAAGCTTGATCACTATCGCGTGATAAAGGTCTTACGACGGATATTCTACATATAGTGATTCATAGCCTACTTTATATATACCTTAAGATTAAGTAATTTTCACTTACATTAGTCCTTTCCATCCCCTTAGGAATGTCACGATGTTTTATCATCATGCTCACCTCATACACAATGAGGATCGAACATTATCCATCGATCTTAGAATAGAAAACTCATCATAACTCGTCGTCATTTCCTTCGCGACAATGTCCAAAAGGAAATATCTTCATCGAAAAAGTTTCATCAGAAGACAACATCGTCGGCATCCTCACCAAACCACTCAAACATGAACCTTTTTAAGTCTAGGTCTAGGAATGATGAAACAAATCTCATAAATGTGTCATTCTCATTTTAATAGTCTTGTTACTATTAAATACATTCTGATAAATCTTGACAACTTAATCATTTCATCCGAAATGTTTAAGCATTTTTAATTCGCGAAATGTAAATTAAAATGTCACTCATTGTTCATGTCTAAGTCATTTCACAAAAATCTTTATCACGCCTCTATTATTATTTAGATGGTTAATATCTTCCGTCTATATTTTCGCTACCACCTTTAAGACAACCTCGTACCTCGTCGTGTGATTATTCTATGAACATTCGAAATACTCGAGAAGAGCTACATAACTTCGTGAATGAAGTTCATCGTATGTTATACCGTCAATCCAGTCATGGACATTGTCAAGTCATCGCTTTTGTCTTTATTTTTCTTTATTTATTCTTTTTATTCCACAATTTATGTCCGGATGAGTACGAATTAAAAAGGAAGGGAAAACACACCTGTTCACATATACTCTCAAGAACTCACATATGTGATTCTTATTCACTAGAAACCAACAATGTAAAACCGAGTCATCCTTACCACTACTAATCTCGTGGTTCATCCAACCTAGTCCATCTTCACAGAGATTCACCATGTAACCATTCCTCACATATGACTTTGCATGAAATGTGTCTTATCTTCATTTCCGACACTCATAAGCATGTGTGCCTATGTTGTCAAAAGTCAAGTGAATTTCGTAATGAAATGCGTTCACATCCATCATATCGGACAATCATAAGCTTTTGTTTATGGCCTATGTTGTTAAAAGTTAGTGAATTTCACAATGAAATGCGTGCTCATCAATCATTTTCCACTTTTTAGCAAGTGAAGGAACACATAGAAGATATTCAATCTTCAAGTGTTGGTTGAGTCATACAATATCGTGTCTTTCATTTTTTCATCCAACCATTTCCACCTTTTAGCAAAGTGAAGAACACAAAGAATTCAATCTTCAAGTGTTGTTAAGTCATCACAATGTCAAGTCTTTCACTTCTCTTCCACCATTTTCATATTTTCACCTTTGTTCGTCAACATTAACAACCAACAAAACACCTAACAAACCTATTATCAACACATTCCCTTTCCATTCACGCTCATCCTTCTTCATTTATGTTCCCTCCTCAAATCATCCTTATCATCAACATTAAGTTTGACCTAAAGTCTTACGATAATGTTTATCCTTAAACACCCCAAACATGAAAAGCATACATAATGCTTAACAAAGAAACCTTGAGGATTTAGGAATCTCTCAATACAACCCTTAGTCTATTCAAATCCACATCATCACTTGTTAGATGATGATACCATAAGGAACGTGTTGATCAAAATACGTTATACTCCTGATCCACATGTCATCTTGGAAGAAGTCTTCTTCATATTAATAGTTGTGTCCATCAATAAACGGATAAGTTGGTCAAGTTTAAAGGCATTTATGTGTCGGTCGAAACCTTTCATTGGTTCCTAAAAACATTCTCATGTTTTAGTTTCGTCGTTGCGTCTAGGCTTTAATATTTTTTTTTAAATGTCATAGTTTAGAGTGCATATATCTAAGACATGCATATCTTGTTCCCTGTTAGTGCATTGATATATATAGCTATCATCATTATTATATATATATATATGCACTTTTCTACTAATTTTATTCTTTTGTAGCACACTTCTGTAGCTTGATTTCTTGGTGCCCCAAACAAGGGGGACCATACACCGATGGGGAGTTGCAACCGCTATGACATCTACACATTTCTTGATATGTGTATTTCAACCCTTTATATACGATACCTATATATATATAAATATTTATATATATCATATATATATATAATATATAATATATATATATATATATATTATATATATATATATATCTTATTATGATTGCACGAAACTAACCTTGATGTAGGTTATGGGTTTGCAACAAAATTTGATCATGGATTCGCTAGAGTCTATATACATGGAATGCAAGTGTCATAGGAGTGCAATGAGCTAAGGGGTGCTCGAGTGTCAATGTAGATATATTGGGATGATTTTACATGGTTTATAAGAGCGAAGGACTTCACATAGGATGATGCACTACCAAAGCTAAGCACTATTTGTAGATTGAAAGTGTAGTAAAAAGTCCTTGCATAAGGGGTCCACTTTTTGATTGACAAAAGGGGGAGAAGAAGTGAAAACAAGTAACTTATGCATTTTACTATGAGTTATAGTTTACATATTTTGTCATCATCAAAAAGGGGGAGATTGTTGGTAGAAAATATTATGATATTTAATCTTCTAAAACATTACAGAGTTTAATACCTTCTTATTAAATGTAGTAGTAACTTTTATATTTGTAAGCATGCATTAAAATTGTTGAAGACACATACATACAAAAAAAGATATGCATATCCTACATTAGGAGGTGTTTGTTTTGGCTTATGAAACATAAGCCCATTTGGGCTTATATTTCATAAGCCCCAATTTTCTGGCTTATTTTGAGACTTTAGGCTTATATAAGTTTATTATATCTCAATAAACTTATATAAGCCCCTAAGTCTCAATATAAGCCATAAAATTGGGGCTTATTACTTATAGGCCCAAATCAAATTTGATTTCGGCTTATATTTCAAAAGCCTCAATTTTCTAGCTTATTTTGAGACTTATAGGCTTATATAAGTTTATCATATCATAATAAACTTATATAAGCCCACAAGTCTCAAAATAAGCCGAAAAAATATATAAGTTTATCATGTTTCATAAGTCGAAACAAACACCCCCTTAATACAGTGTAAAGAAAAAAAATAGCAGTTCTTATGAAACATACCATTGGAGATTTGACTTGAAAGAAAAACCAAGTGTGGGGATTTTTCAATTGCAAACCAAATGAAGTAGTAACAAAAAATCAAAAACCTAAATGTTAACTAAAACCTCAAATAAATCAAAATTACCTTAAAAACTCACAAAACCAATTTAAACTCGAATTACAGCAATTGCACAACAATATAATCGAATACATATATTAAAAATAATAACTAAATTACAATGTCAAAGGTTACCTAAATAACATTAGACATTGCCCCTTCATGCGTTCTGGACTATGTTGTACGGTTAGGGTTCATGACAAGGTCGTTTGTACCGAAGGTTGCCATGTTTGTGGCCAGCGATTGCGATGTATGTGACATACACAATAGTAAGACAAAGATAAGCATACATGACGGTTAGCGATATTAGCGGATCTAATTTTGGAGGGATCACAAATTTATAAAGGAGGTAAGAAATGACAACGGGAAGTAAAATTTTGGGGTGGGGAGTGTGGGGGGATGTTAAAATTCATAGAAAGCTGGTGTGTAAAGGGGTGGATACCGGCTGATTCGAGCCTCAGTCTGAGCCTGCCAGAGCTCGAGCTCGGCTCATGAATTTTTTTTACAAGCTTGAGCTTGGCTTGGGCTCGACTCGACTAATAATAAAGCTCGAATAAACCTCGGCTCGTTAACCATACTAGGGTCGAGCTCGTTTACTTATTTTAAGTTCGTTTATACATAGGTATGGGTGTGATTGCAATAGACGAAGGTTTTTGAGAAACAATTTCATTCAAATGAATAGTACTCTCCTCGTAATCATCGTCATCATAAAAAGAAATGAAACGTCACGAAGGTTCGGTAGTATAAGCTAAGATTAGACGCCTGCTTTAGTTGCCGAAGCTCTTTCTTTGTATTAATTTCAATACTCATTCCATTGAATTTTCCCTTAAGCTCATCAATCTTAATTTCACATTCCCTTTTATAACGAATATCTATTCTCTCATTACGATAATCTTTAATCTGAATTTGATTAATTATACTTTGCATTTCATCTAAATATTGCTGCTTCAGATCCTCCATATCTTGGATACTCATTTCTTGAGGAGGTGTTTGATCGATGGGATACTGCGAGGGTTGGCCAAAACTAGAATAGCTAGGATTAGGCTCAAAGTAGTTTTGACACTGAAAACTTTCATGAGGACCCCACAATTTTCACAGCAAAGATATTGTTGTGGAAAACTCGATGAATCCATTTTTGAACCCCCGCTGAAATGAACCCCTTTCAGCTTGGTCATGAACCAGCAAAGTTGAAACTCCTCTGGTCACGAACCAGTGAAGGTGAACCACAGGTCAGCGAACTCCCAAAACTGAAGCGGACTTTCAGTTTTTGAACTCGGTCGCTGAAGCCAAACTGAGCCCCTTCAGTTTTCATCCTTCAAACGAATTCTATTCTTGGAAGTTAAACCAGTCATGAAATTGGTCACCAAACGGAACTGAATCTCCAAGAATAGCAGAAGAACCTCAACAACTTTTACAACAAGGTATACAATTTTATTTGTATTTTTTATGTTGTAACTTAGAGTAGCTAAATGATTTAGCTAACAAGAAAAGGAAAAGAAGAGGTTCATTGAGCAGTAAGGACATTAAAGGTTATAATCTTTTGTATTGGCTTTATCTTTTGTATCTGTAATGTAACGAAAGTTAATAGAAATGGTTATCAGTTATGTTGTTCAATTTATATCAGTTGTGTAAGAAGAAGCCGTTATGCTCACTTACTACTGATTTTACTTAGGCTATTTGTATATTCAAATAGGAGGAGATTATTGGGTCAGTCACTGAGCCCTTTAGTCTCTTGGAAGATTTAAACATAAAATTGCCTATGTGTAAACAAGCTGAACACGGTTCAACTTGAGGTAGCAGAAGCTCTTTAGGTACTCAAACAGCATCTTCAGTTTAGTTTAGGTTGCGGAACAAAAACTGACGAAGGCCTTACCAAGAGTTTCACTTTTACAACAAAGTAACAATCAAGAAGTGTAAACAAGCTAAAACATCATCTTCACTTCAGTTTAGGTTGACGAACATAAACTAAAGTAAGTCTTAGCAAGAGCTTCACTTCTACAATGAATCGAGCTTTATGCCATTTATTTTGTTGTAACTCAGAGTAAGAAGAAGTCGTGTTGCTCACATACTTCTGATCAAACTTAGGCAATTTTTCTATCCAAATAGGGGAAGAATGTTAGGCAAATTTAGTACCTAATTGTCTGATTTCCCACAAAAATCCCTCAAATAATATATATGTATATAATACATATACATAAGCAAAGTATCATACAAATTATTCTTAGGAAAGAATAATAAGTAATCAACACGGGTATCGTTCTCCTCGGTGAGAGGTGAATGGAAATCTACGTTCATGTTGTAAATCGAGCTTGATTGTCATTTTAAGTTTTGGTTTTGGTTTCTAAATCTAATAACGCAAAGGGAAAGCATATAAAGGCACGCTAAACTAGAAATTAAAGCAATCTAAAAACCTAACGACATTTAAATCAATTAAAAACTAATTAATAAACTAACTAATTAACTAAAAAGACAAATTAAAACCTTAAAAACCCAAATTGCAAATTTCTAAACTAAAATGCATTAATATATTTTTTAAAACAAAGAAATTATTTTTAAAATTTTTTAAACTATTTAAAACTATTTTTTAAAACTAAATAATACTAAAAATTAAATTAAAATTACTAAACTTAATCCTAAAATTTTAAGAAAATTCCTAAAAATACTAGACACTATTCCTAAGGTTTATAAAGAAAAACAGATGAAAAAGCTCTAACCTATAAGCTGCTAAAAATCAAATAAGCTGAATAAGCTAAAACTGAAAATGTGTATAAGGATTAAATGGTGCTAGCATATAATAAAAAGTCCTAAGGGCGCATTAGTAAGACGTGCGTGTTGTGAAAGGGAGGTCACAGGTTCGAGTCCTGTGACTTCCTTTTTGTAAAAACACATTTTTTTGATTTTCTTTTAAAATAGTTAAAGAATAAGCTAAAATAAGCACTTTTAATAAATGAACTTAAACTAAAACTTATTATTAAGCAAGAAAAAAAACATAAAAGAAAGTGACAATTAGGACTTTTTAGACTTTAAGAGCTAAAACTGATTGGCTTTTTAAAGCATTAACAAGTCCCTAATAAGCTAATAAGAAAGGTAAATAGGCTGAAACATACCCTCACCTAGACCTAAAAAGATTTAAGGATTAAAAATAAGCAAAGAAAATAAGCTGAAAAACTCTAAAAAGTTTAAGACAATTGACACAAAACAACTATTAAAGGACTTTTGACCAAAGTTTTAAGCTACTTTTAGAGACTGATAAGCACTAGGTAAAAGCTAAAAGTTGAAAACAGATGAAGACCAAGACTCAATTATCACAAATAAGCTAAAACTAAGCAAAATACCTAAGGAAATAAGCAAGAAAAGCTGAACTGAAATGACAAATTACACTACTGCTTTTTTTGGCTCTTTGATATGAAGGACTCTTTTTAGCTTAAAAATGAGACTCAAAATATATTTTTGCTAAATGAACACTTGAAACAGATAATCACTAGACTATAATAAGCTAATCCCAAAAGAACTTATCCTAAAATAAGCTATGATTTGTCCTCAAAAGATCTGCAAAAAGAGGCTTTTAAGCTTGAACCAAAAACTACTTTCCTAACTATTTTTAACAAAGAACTTTTAAAAGGCATTACCTAAGTGTATCAACTTACAACAAATCTATAATGAGGTAAATTAGACTAGTTTTCAAGCACAAAAAGCACATTTCAAAAAAAGCTCAACAAATAAGCTGTTTGAAAACCTAATGAACTAGAAGACTTAGAAAATAGCTAAATTAATATTAAAAACTTAACAAACTAAATTCTAGCTTATGAAAACTACTTCTTAGAACTATTTGAGCTTATGAAATTCATTCAAGTGACTAAAACAGCCTGCAAGGCTGTTTACCCTATAAAACCTTCTTATCCCAAACACCCCTTTAAAACATTGATTTGCATTTTTAAACTTAAACATTCTACAATAAGCTACGAATTATGAAAACATATTTAGATTTAAGACAAATAAGGACAAATATGCAAAAATCTCATAGATATTAATACTAGATCTTAAGCTAAACTAATAAGCTGCTTTAACTACTAAATGAGCAATTAAAACTAAAATTTAACTAATACTAATGAAAAAAATAGATAAATAAGACCTATTAAGCTAACATGAGACAAATTAAGCACAATTAAGCAATTATTAAGCACAAATAAGCAGATTAATAAGCTGTAAAGGAAGTTGTGCTAGAAAAATGAAATTAGGAACATACCTGGTCCTCTGCTTAAACAAGGACTTAAAGTTCTCTATAGAGCTTATCTACAAGCTCTAGCTTATTAAAAACAAGCTGGTAAAGTCCCATAAGCCCATCCATGTCTGGCTTATCATCCAAATTTAGCTTAATAAGATTTTTAAGGTAATTTGAAGTGAAACTCTTAATCAGTTAAGCTTTAGTAGGCTTAACTGAATGAGAGCTAGCTTAAGAGTAATAGAGAGCTTATTGAGCTTATTAGCTTAATTCTAAACACATTTAAATCATAATTGCATTAAAGTAAAACATTTAAATTCAACACGATTTAAGAGTAAACTGAATTTATTAATACTCAAAAGAGATTACAAGCTTTGTTTAAAAGAAATTACATTAAGAAAATGACAATAAGCTAAAAGCTACACTAATAAGCTATTAAAAACTACACTACTTCTACACTACTCCTACACTAGATAATCCCATGTGTGAGTGATTCCTTCTCTATTTATAGCAGGAAGAGGAAGCTTCTAGGCCAAGGAGCATCCCTTAATCTTCAATCATAGCCCTCCAATCATAACAAACTTTAATCCATCAATTTTAGCCCTTGGATTACTTTCCACGCATCTTCAACCAACCACGTCCTTTAGGATTGCCAGCGTGGCTAAATCTTGTGTTAGATGTGCCAAGGTTTGATCTTCTAGAAGGATTCGAGCGTGTGGGTGAATGAGGTTTACCCTGTGTGTAAACGTTTATGCGAAAAATGTAAGGGAGGGGAAGGAGATAAATAGTAAATTTTGACCTGTGGTTTTATAAAAGGTTGACTTGGACCCGGGAGTTGGACTTGGGCTTTTGTTATATTACTTGGGTCAGGATTTGGATAATGGGTTGGATTTAGAATTATAAGACTTAGGCTTATATTTTGGACTTGGTATTCATAACATTCAAATGTTAATGGGCTGACCCGGCCCGTTAAACGCGTACGGGTTGGCCTGTTAAAAATGAATATGTCTTCGAATTTGATTTCTCATGCTATTTCCATTCCCGTGCTCGGCTTTGTCCGTTTATTTTTGTCCAATTATGATATATCCGTTACCTGCAAGACATAATTCACAATACAAACAAATACACTGCATTTTATGTCGTCATTGATCATTATTGGTCTTTTTAGCTTTAAATTAAGAAATAAAAGATATTTGTTTAAGCACATATCAGTATGCATATAAACAATATGTATATATTCCTAGGACTCTTTTAGGCTCGCGAGCCTACTCAATCTTTTTTATAAAGCTTGGGCTCAAGCTCGATTATTAAATAAGCCCAAACACAGACTCGAGCTCGAGCTCGCTCTCATTTAGGCTCAGCTCGTTCGAGCTTTTTACCGATCCTAAAAATTATAAAAGAAAGATTTATATTAAGAGGTAAGAAATATTTTAGTAATAAAAAAGTAATCTAAAAACTATGATTTGTGAATAGCATTGAAATTAAAAATAAAGTGTGTGTTTGTAGAATATATGATATATCTTATCTCACAATCAAATGACACAAAAACTAGAGAGAGAGTGAAAGGGTTAAACACTTTTAGAGAGAGAAAGGAAAATAAGAATATTAGATTATGAAATGGGAAAGCGAACAACCAACCATCTCTAAAGTGTGGAGAGGGGTATAAATACATCCATTTAGCCGGCCATGGATCCTTAATTGGCTTACCATGGGCCTTAGGCCTTTCTACCTTATCAAGGTTCCAAAAACTATACTACGACCTTATCTTACGATATTATGAAAGTGACCAGTACTTTTTGTATTTCTAACAATCTCCCCCTAAGGGAGGTCACTCCATTTTACAAAATTGTTAATCCTAGCATACTATACTTGTCTTGAGCTCGTAGTCTTTAAACTTCAATCATTAACTTGTGATATGTTGTAGTGATCTTTGACGTTAGGCTTGAGCTTGTTCCTTTAAGCTTGACTTGTATGTAAACTTGAACTTCTTTGAGATCATCACCCAAGCATAATCTCTTATCATCATCTTGAGATATTTTTGCCATCTTGTGTACTTGTGACTTTTAGACCGACATGCTCATACTTTTCTTGAGATTGAAAGTTTGAATAAAACATCTTTCTTGAAGTTCTTTAACTTTAACACTTCATCGCTTCAAGAAGGACGTGCGGTATAAGAGTAGCGGAAGTCTTGAAACATGTACTTAAGCTTTCATAATGTCTTTACGTATGTCAGTTAAGTATGAGCATGTTGCTATGAATCTTGACTTGTCTTGATCCAATTGGTGCGACCATCGGGATTACCTGCATGAAAGGGTTAGCGATAATCAACATGTATGGATGAAAGTGTCTTTGTCACTTTGTCGAATACGGTTGCAATAACCACGGTTCCCCATTGATCAGTATAAATACTTCCCGTGATTAGGTAGAATTCCGAAGAATCTCCTTGATAGGGTTTCGCAGTTGCACTAGTCATTCTCATTACCAGAGCGTCTCAAAGTAGGCAACACGGTAAGTTGCTATCTTCCAGATTCAGTAGTCAATTCATGTTCAGCTTTCCTATGTCCAGATACCCTTGTGAGGCTTCCCATAGACATAAGATTGAAAATTGATTTAGGAAAATCAGTCGGTGTGTTAAAATGCAAACGATTTTTATAACACACCAACATTTTTATCTTTGTCAAAATTCATCTGTCAATTCATAAGATAGACTGAATCGATATCTAGTGTCACAAGTTTGATCCATATAGGATCTCACAAGTCACCTACCGCAGAGCTTGTTTGATGTTGGCTCAGGAAGGATTTCCATTATCATTGTGAATTGATGCGTAAATTGTTTTAAATAAATATAAGCCAAGTTTTAAATTTATAAAACTCGTTTCACCTTAGAAACGCACTAACGGGCAGATAACCCGATCATGAGTAGTGTAGTTTTGGTAAATCCGAGGTCGTCCCAAGAGCTAAAGGTCGGTTACAAATCTAAGTTTAAATTGGTTGTCATGTTTTAAAGCTGTTTAGAATAACTAATTTTTAAGAGAATGAAAACTTTAAAGAAATGAACTAAGTATGATTGAAGAGAAGGAGATGCGGTCTTAATTACTTCTTAATTAACATAATGATTCAATGATTCTACTAATTGGGAAAGTCAGGATTGAATGGTCATTAAATCCTTACTTATCTCGCGAAAGCCCAGTCCTACATGTCATAGTAACCGAGACTTTGTCCCATTGGTCATGGTAAGAGAGCATCATATTTAGCATATCTATGGTCAAAGTATTACCAAATATATACCAAAAATTAACAAGAAACAAATGAATCATAATGATAATTAATAAGAAAAGCTTAGTCAAAAACTGGATTCATACAATTAATATCACTTTCAATTAATGAAAGTAATGAAAACATGATAATCAAACCAAACTAGTATGATGATGATGATCAAGACCGGCTTATCTCTCCTAGGATGGCTATTGAGTGCTGGAAAACGACATAGGATGGTGTCCCAGTCGTCCCTTCAGATGGGAGAAAGAATGTATGCCAAATGAGGCTGAATTCAACCCCTATTTATAGGTTTCTGATGGTTTACGGCGTAACCGATTCGTTGTTTTACGCCGTAACCTTGTTGGTGTAAACTTTCTAAAATATAAGCAAAATAGACTTTACGGCGTAACCAAATGTAAGGTTTACGGCGTAACATAAGTGTTTATATTGTAACTGAAGTGGTTATGGCGTAACGTATAGTTTATGGCATCACATAAGTGGTTATGGAGTAAAGTTGAGTTTATGGTGTAATCTATTTGTGAGGTTACAGCGTAAACTCTTCCAAAATTGTAGTAATTGCATTCATGTGGCTCGTCAGTTATGATCCGGCTCAAACCCAAAACACGAAAGTTGTAGATATCACTTTTCTCTATCCATGGCCGTTTGAATCAACTTCAAAAGAGTTAGTATGAATAAGTTATGGTCCAAATACTAAAACATTTCACACTAGTATTTCTTCTTCAGCTTCGTTTCTTCACATTGTTCTTTCACGAGCCTTCTATGGTAACTCCATATCATAAGCGGATCACGTCACTAAACTCTAATGCCTTGTTTATCTTGATATTATCCTATAATTCTCGTGTTTCTTGCCAAATGCTTGCGTTTTTCCTAACGACAACAAAATAAGTGATTAAGTATCATATTCAGGTATTTATAAGATATTTGCAAGCATTTTCATGAGGATTTTGACTCTAAAAAGTATTAAATATTTGATGTTATCAAATATCCTCCCACTTGACTTCTACTTGCCCTCAAGTAGAACCGTTTAGAATAATTCATAAAAAGATTTCCCCAATTTGACTCGAAGAAATGAATTTATAAGTTACTTATGCTAGAAAACATCAGAGCCGAACACTTTATGAAAAGGGGATCAAAAACACTCAACTCTCATTACTAATCTAAGCGTTTAATTTCAGGTTGATCACTCAATTGCACGAACATAGTATGTGTTCTATCATAAGCTTGAAAAGTACACAAGCCTCCACCAACTAGAATTAGGGTCTAAACAGTCTTCAAGGCAACATGGCTGACATTTGGTTTATTGGGTGATATAAAGGGTTAGGATTGACATGGGATATACTTTTAATGGTTGTTAAGATAAAAACACGAGACAAATAGTCTAAAGTAATCTAAGGCTGTCATAACTAGTTACTGTCCATCCAAGGTCCAAAAGTCTGAGTTCGAAAACCTGATCTTGAATAATGGGCTACTAGCTCCATTTTTCATACTTGTTGAGATGGCTTGGTGCAATAATGGGCTACTAGCTCCATTTTTATTTTTTTTATCTTGCACCATCTTTACATTTTTGAGCACATGGGTGGCTTTTTATTTGCATCCTCTTTTCTTCATGGATAAAACATGCAAATGCTACAGGAGTTTATATCTTTTTATTATTGCCCCTGCAGCATTTGATATTATATGCACATCCCCCCACTTGAGATGAACAATGTAAAAAGTGATGACATATGGGGTCTTTATAGATCATAACTGATTAGTCTTCCACGAATGCACTAAATTCTCGTTCCCATTCCCCTGAACCATGGACTTAAATAGCCAAAGATTTCAACACAAAGAAAATAAAGACTACAGGGTAGGCTAAGGCGAAATGGTGTAACGAAACATATAGGGTTTAAACAGGATTGGCTTGACAAGATGATCTAGGCGTATCTTGCACTTGTAGTGAGCGCAACTAGGGTTTTACACGGGGAGGTCGACAAGTTAGTGTGACAAGCCGATAAACACACACACAAATAGTCTTTTTGGGTGATTTCCTAAAATGTTGCCTTTTTGAATAGCCTATTCCAACAAACCAATTAGGTCTTAACAAGATGTACAGGCCAAGTTCTAAAGTCTAAAATACTACCGACACTCTCATGTATTTGGTGGATTTTATGTATAATAGATGAAAACGGAATATTAGGCTTAATCTCACCAAATTAATTACAGGATAATAATGTGCTCGGCAAAGATTTATTCTAGTTTAGTAAGAAAAACATGTCAAAATTTTAAAATTAGCACTATTTTTTAAAGAAAACTAGAAAATCGAAGGCAAATATATGTCAAGTGGTAATTCTACTCCCATCCCCCCACATGGTTTGTACAATGTCCCTATTATACAATGAAGGAAATGAAATAATGAAATAAGAGTAGAATTATAGCAAAAGACTCCCCTAGATTTGCTCGGTATGATGAAGAGACAGCATGCTCTAAGCCATGCTCCAAGTCTGCTTCTTCGAGCAACATCCATAATCAAAAATATCCCATCATCATCTTCGGCAAGATATCTAACTAATCCGAATTTGAAATGCCTTCCTATAGCCAAGAATCAACCAAGCACCACTCCATGTGCATCAACCTGTAATAGCTGCAGGAAAACTAATACCAAAAGCACAAATCCATCAAAAATAAAGATACAAAAAATGTACAAGATAGAAATACAATCCTAACTCACTTTCGTAGGAATCATGGTTGCATTTAGCGTATGCAACAAGCCTTTTAAACCACTTGGTGGCCTAAGTAGACGAGTGAAGTCTCGTGAGGGTTTCCAGAGAACATACCTACAAAGTTCATTTACCAATATACACGGTTTTGTAAAGTTTCAAACATTTTAATGAATTGCAGGAACGGCGTAACCATTGAATGGGTTACGTCGTAACAATATGGTTTGGAAAATTTTGAAAAATTATTAGATCCGGTTATGGCGTAATCATATGAGACATTATGCCGTAACAATATTAATTACGTCGTAACCATCATAGTTACGCCGTAACTTGTTGTATTTTAGCAACCACTTAACCACATAAAACGAGTCGTGGAGACCTTGAATTTTGTTCCCTTATACAGAGAAGCTGTAAAACCAAGTTAGAATCATACAAAACTAACTAGATGTAGAATTTAATTTAAGCTAAACATAAATTTAAAGATAGGCATAGGTTGCCTCCCACAAAGCGCTTGTTTTTGTTCGAGTCTCTAGCTTGACTCCACCCTTATTTACTAGGTAATAGGGTGTCCGTCCCTTCACTTGGGATCAAGTGTCGATGGAAGTAGAAATAAACATCATTTGGATGCTCATTTGCTACGGGGTAGGAAAATGATAATTTAAGACCATACCTGAAAGGCGATTTCATTTCCCTATCCACCTTATACAGTTTTGTTGATGACTTATTTGATTCAAATATTCTCTATAAGGGATTCATTGGTTGAGTGTGAATGAAAGGCTTGAGATTAATGATAATTGAATTCACATGTATCTATATATAATGTGGCTTAGGGTCGTTAGCGAGAAGTTTTTCAAGCTCCTTTATATACTTATTGGGTTTAAAATCGGCCCCCTCATCAACCATGGTGATATTTAAGATCTCGTCTCCAAATTCTTCCAAAAGTTCATCCAATATTGATTTAGTAGCCGGTGCTACATAATCTTCATTAGGTGGTGTGGTGTGTAGGGTTTTTGGGATCAAAGGTTGTATAACATCTTTTATTACCTCAGGAACGTTAGGTGTAATGAACTGCCTAATTCGTTCTACGTCTTTAATCATAATATCCCACATATCAAAAGTATCCCTATCATCACCATCTTCCTCCTGATCCTCCTCTAAACCAACATCTTGCTTACAAATACTATCCTGAACTATATCTTGCCCCATTCGCTTCAGGTTATCAGCTCCTATTCTAAATAAGTCTTCCAAGATCTTATTAAAGTCGGAATCCTTCTTATCTGCATGAGTGTTAGGTGTGTGTGGATTAGGGTGTAAAGCCATTTGAGTAATTATTTAGCGTATTCTTATCTAGGCCTTGTTTAGCAACGTCCAAATTATATTCGGCTATAGTCATGTTTTCTATGTCAACATCGTTGCTTACCTCGGTAGATACTAAATAATTCTTAGGATAAGATTGAACAGGTGGAGGAGGAATGTCATGAGAATACGAATAGTAAAAAGTATTACTTTTATTCCGGTAAGAAGGGCTAAAATCCGCCTCATAATAATGTGTTGGACTTCTTCTGGATCGAACATCATCCCATAATCTCCTTACTTTCACAGCTTCATACTCAAGGTACTCACTCATCATCATGTTCTCAATGTCAGGCTCCATTTCCATGTTTCCTAAAAATCAAACAAGAGATAACAGTAGATTATGCTATTACAAGGAAACAAATACAAAACTCAAATTTAAAACCTAATTAGCTCCTTGACAGCGACGCCAAAAACTTGATGCATAAATTGTTTAAAATAATTATAAGCCAAGTTTAAATTTATAAAACTCGTTTCACCTTACAAACACACTAACGGGTAGAGAACCCGATCATGAGTAGTGTAGTTTTGGTAAATCCGAGGTCATCCCAAGAGCTAAAGGCCGGTTACAAATCTGAGTTTAAATTGGTTGTCATGTTTAAACGCAGTTTAGAATAACTGATTTGTAAGAGAATGAAAACATTAAAGAAATGAACTAAGTATGATTGAATAGAAGGAGATGCGGTCCTAATACTTCTTAATTAACATAATGATTCAATGATTCTAATAATTAGGAAAGTCAGGATTGAATGGTCATCAAATCCTTACTCATCTCACGAAAGCCCAGTCCTACCGGTCATAGTAACTGAGACTTTGTCCCACTGGTCATGGTAAGCGAGCATCATATTTAGCATTCCTATGGTTAAAGTATTACCAAATAGATACCAAGAATTAACAAGAAACAAATGAATCATAATGATAATTAATAAGAAAAGCTTAGTCGAAAACTGAATTCATACAATCAATATCACTGTCAATTAATAAAAGTAATGAAAACGTGATAATCGAACCAAACTAGTATGATGATGATGATCGGGACCGGCTTCTCTCTTCTAGGATGGTTGTGGAGTGCTGGAAAATGACATAGGATGGTGTCCCAGTCGTCCCCTCAGATGGGAGGAAGAATGGATGCCAAATGAGGCTGAATTCGGCCCCTATTTATAGGTTTCTGATGGTTTACGGCGTAACCAATTCGTTGGTTTACGTCGTAACCTTGCTAATGTAGACTTTCTAAAATATAGGCAAAATGGACTTTACGGCGTAACCAAATGTAAGGTTTACGGCGTAACCTAAGTGTTTATGGCTTAACTGAAGTGGTTATGGCGTAACATAAGTGGTTATGCCGTAAAGTTGAGTTTATGATGTAATCTATTTGTGAGGTTACAGCGTAAACTCTTCCAAAATTGTAGTAATTGCATGCATGTGGCTCGTCAGTTGTGATCCGGCTCAAACCCAAAACACGAAAGTTGTAGATATCACTTTCCTCTATCCATGGCCGCTTGAATCAACTTCAAATGAGTTAGTATGAAGAAGTTATGGTCCAAATACTAGAACATTTCACAGGAGCATTTCTTCTTCGGCTTCGTTTCTTCACATAGTTCTTTCACGAGCCTTTCATAGTAACTCCAAATCATAAGCGGATCACGTCACAAAACTCCAATGCCTTGTTTATCTTGATATTATCCTCTAATTCTTGTGTTTCTTACCAAATGCTTACGTTTTTCCTAAAAACAACAAAATTAGTGATTAAGTATCATATTCATGTATTTATAAGATATTTGCAAGCATTTTCATGGGGATTTTGACTCTAAAAAGTATTAAATATTTAATGTTATCATGAATAATTTAGTATCACTCTGATGTTCTGGCAATATCACAAGGATAATGCGTAGGACTCTTAAGTTATTACTTGTTTTCACAGTGTGTGAGCAACAAATATAGTTGAATAGTGTCCTAGCGAGATTTATGAATGATCTCTTTTGGCTCTAGACTTAATAGTGCACATTTGGTTTTAGTAATCAGAGGCTGGAGCAGACTGTCATATTTTCAATACCAACTAACTCAAAGTGAGAAAGTCGATAGAAATGCGTGTAATCTCCGTGAGAAATGAAACAATAGTGTTTTGAGAGACCTTGAGTGGCTGGGGAGGGTTGTGCATTGCGTCACTGGGTCCATGACAACTGTCTTCAATACCAGACAATAGCTTAGTGTTTCTGACAATTTGTGTATTGACTCGGTTTCTGCCTAAGTGTAAGGAGGGCTTCTCTCTTTTCACCCTTTATCATACCTTTTCTTTTTCATTCTTCAACGCCTTCAGTGCTTAGCGAGACTTCATGACTAGTACCTTATTGCGTTTGTTCCAGTACTAGCTCCATCTCAGTCGGCACTTTTCCTTTTTCTCACTTTTTCTCCTTTTTATCATACCTAGGGACTTCTATTCTATCTAATGGAATGTCCCTGGGTAGATCCCTCCGGTTCTGGCTGGATCGTGGGAACGAACACCTATACCTAACCACCTTATAACTCCAAGTAATTACATACATGGTCGGTCTTTTGGTATTGTTCACAACCTTAAAACCATTTGAAAACTTCGATCAAGGTACTTTGATATAAATCAAAACATTTAGTACCTCGATGGTTTTACTTTTCAGAAATGCTCCCCCTGCATATGTGCATCGATAACCGTAAATGTTTAGCACATACGAGGATGGAGTTCACATATAAGTCTTTAAGATCACATTATACAAGTTATATATATTTTAATCACATTTCATCCCCTTATCAAAAATGTCAAATCTCTTGATATTTTGGATATCAACTGATTCAAATATGTGAGAAAATTATTTGGGGAGAAAAATGTTCTAATTATATATCAAGCCTATTATTGGGAACATTTTGATGCTCCCTTACAAATTGTGAGGGAATTATATGGTGTTTGTGTACGTTAATTTGAATTTTTTTTAATTTACTAAGAAGTTCTTGAAAATTCGTACACAAACACTATATATGCCTATTTCTAGTCTAACACTACTTATTTACATATTCACAAGATTTGTAATTGTTTTGTCCGAATACATATACGTAAAATATAGTATAAGGATTAGTCAATAATATTATAGTAATAAGTATTCCGTGAGAATTCTAGAAGATTACTTTTATCCAAAGTAAAATTCAAAACCTTCCCGAGTCGTATCCCGACGAGGTGCGAATTGAGAATCGGTTAAGTTTGTGATCGCGTGATCTGAATGGTTTTAAAGATCTTGATTTGGTTTCTAATTCTACTAATGAAAACGCATAAAAACATGTAAACGCAATTAATGATTAAGACAATTAAAAATTAAAGCTAAAAACGATAACAAGAATCTTAAAACGCGACTAAGTAAGCAAGTATATCAAAATTAAGCCCTACAAATGCAAATTTAATTTTTATAAATCCTAAATGACTAAAACTAATTTTCAGAAAAAGAATTATATTTTTTTGGTTTTTATTTTATTTATTATTAATTAAAAACAGTTTTAACCTAAATTAATCATTAAAAATAGTAAGCTAATTATTAAAAATCTGGAAAAATTAGGAAAATTACTTAATACTATACTAATCCTAAGAAAAATAAAATCGGATGAAGAGCTTAACTAGATAAGCTGTAAATAAGCAAACAAACCAAATAAGCTAAAACTGGAAAAGATGCATAAATAATTAATGGTGCAAAAGGATGACAGAAAAGACCCAAGGGCGCTAATGGTTAAGTGTGTGTGGTGTTGAGGCGTGTGTTTGCAAAGGGATATGTCACATGTTCAAAACCTGTGGCCATCTCTTTTTGCAAAACATTTAATATTTTTTTTTTGAAATCTTGAAAGAACTAAAATAAGCTATTTTTATAAAATGAACTTTTTATGAAACTTAAAAATAAGCTAGAAAAAGCTGAATTAAAGGATAGAATAGCTAATATCAAACTTTTAAACTATTAAGCCAACTGATGAAATTTTTAAGACATAAAAAGCAAATGATAAGCAAATAAGCTGAATTCCTATAGCTACCTAGACCTAAAAAGAACTTATGACAAGGAATTAACCAACAAGATGAGCTTAAAAGCTTTTAAAAGAAGCTAAAATCAAATCTAGCTTAAACTGACAGTTTAAGATGAAGAATAGCCAACTTTAAGCTAATTTCTAGACCAATTAAGCACTTGAAAAAAAATATAGACAAAAAACAGATTAAGTTTGACCTTCAAAGAACTTATAAAAACAGATTTTAGGAAAAATGGCTTAGAAATAAGCTAGAAAAATATATTTAAAAACTGACAGTTTAACAACTACTCTTTTTTGGATTTTTTTTTCATTTTTTATGAAAAGACAAAATGGCCTTTTTAGCCTTAAATTTAAACAAGAAAAAGCTAAGATAAAAACTCAAAAGTTGAAAACAGAATAAGCTTGTTATAGAAGGAGCTTATACATTTAAAATCAGACCTCAAAACAACTTTAATCCAACCTAGTTTTGCTATTGAAAATTGGAAAAAATACTTTGAAAATGGTCTTTAAAACTAGACAGATTTGGACTAAAACAATTTTGACTCATGCAATACTTAGACAAGCAATATACTACTGCATCAATGACCAAAACAAGATTGACAATTACTCTAATAAGCACCTAAACTAGATCTAATCAAATAAGCTAGTTTATAAAACTAAATGACCACAAATTTCAGCCATACATACATAAGACCTTAAACTTGAATTTTAAACTTTAACAACTGAATTAAACTAACTTAACTACTAAATTTGAGCTTGTTAAAACTAATTCAAGTGGCAAAATAGACTAAGCAGTACTAATTAAGGTTAGTACTGCTAGAACCAAACACCCCTTTAACTTTTGGAATTATAATTTTAAACTGAATTAAGCTGAGATATTCAAAAACAAATAAAGCATAAGGTAATTGTAAAATAAATAAGCATAAACTTGACAGGAGTAAGCTCAATTAAGCAACAATTAAGCAAAGCAATAAGTAGTTTTTGCAAATAAGCACTTAGAAAAAATTTAAAGAGAAAACAAAGTGTACCTTAATCCCTTGCACCAAACAGGGATTATTATAACCTAATAAGCTCTAAATCCTACCCAGCTTATAATTAAGTAATTTAAAAACCTCGTAAGCTCATCCATGGCTAGCTTATCTTCCAAGCTTATTTTTGATTTCAATTTCAAATGAACAAGGCTTATACAGCTTATTAAGCTTATCAGTGTAAACAGAAAGTATTACGGTGGCTAAGAACTTATTAGAGCAGCTTATCATGACAACTTATTATTTAAAAACATTAAAAGTGAAACAGAAATTTAAAGAATAATGTAAGGTAAACTAAAATTTTATTTATCTTATAAAAAGAGTACAATGTTTTAAAAAGAAATACAATAAGCTGGAAAGAAATACAATAAGCTAAACAATAAGCTACCCTAAAGCTACTCCTACTCCTAGATATCTCTAACTGTGTGATTTGCTCTGCTATTTATAGCTGCCGAGGGAATATTCTAGCAATAAGAGAAGCGTCCCATCTTTAATCCAAGCCATCCATTCCAATCCGCCTCTCAATTATTGATCTTAGCCCTTGATTTGTGTGCACGTCACATCCACCAATCATTTGCTTAGGGATCACCAACGTGTCATTGGTGTCAGACGTGGCAGGGACTTCTAGAAGGGTGAGCGAGCTTGGGAGGTGAAAAGGGTTTTAACCCGTACTCGTTATTTGCCATGTAACATTGACTGTTTGACCCGTGTATATAAGATGTGTTAGGCTCGGGTAAAATACTTGGGCCAAGGTTTATGGTTTTGGGTTATTATTTTGGCCGGGAAGGGATAATATGTTTAATGGGTTAACGAAAGTTAGGGTTAAGGACCTTTGGTGAAATGGTGTAAGAACTACCGGTGTTAGTCCTTAAGGACTAACAATGCAAAACTCAAGGACCTCTAATGTAATAACTTAACAAATTATTAAGTGTATTTTGGAATTTTAGGTATAAATGGGCTAGTGTATGGAATTTGGGCCGGGATTAAGATGATTTTGCCTTTGGCTTTGATTTCTTGCGCTCTTTTCATTCCCGTGCTCGATTTTGTCCGTTTTGCTTCATTTTTTTGTCCTTTTGTGCAATATCTGTTACGTGCAAGACACAATTCACAATACAAACGAATACAATGCATTTTTCTTTATTTATTGGTCAATATTGGTCTTTTTAGCTTGTTTTATTAGGTAAAAGGTATGTGTATTTAAGCACATACCAAAATCCCTCATACTAAGCTATTGTCGTGTCCTCACACAATGTCATAAATACAAACTTAGAAAACCAAAAATTTCAACCCCCTAGACTAATTACTTAGAAAAGTAGCTAAGTGTTCATCTAAGGGGATTAAGAAATCACTAGTTTTGAAAAGCATCCCGTTTTACCAGTTTTATGCATTTATTCAAAACTTCATGGAACAAGAGATACTAAAAAGAATAAATTCTTCGTCCTTAATTTTTTACCTGCCCCAAACCAAGCTTAAAAATGAAATCATTATTAAATACAAGTTAAGATGCTAACACTACTCATAAACGTTAATTGTGTAAGTAAAAACTTTAACTTTTTGCTCCCTTATTTCTTAAATCCTCTAAAGATTTTATTATTATTATTTGTGACAAATGAATTAATGTCTTATTCAGCACGATTTAGGGGTTATCCTTTTTAGATAACCCTAGAGTCAAATTTTGGCTTTATTATTGTTATTATTGCAACATTATTAAACCTCGGTCCTTTAGAAGGCTGCAACATCGGTTGTGAGCCGGCAAGATGCAGCAAACATATTTTGACCTTGGTAATTTCCTCGACCTTTTAGAATGCTGCAACATCGGTTGTGAGCCAGCAAGATGCAACAAACTTTTATCAGTCTCGGATTATTACTATGTGCCTTATTTAGAAGACTGCAACATCAATTGTGAGCCGACAAGTTGCAGTAAACTTTTATCAACCCACAATTTTTATTATTATTCATACCTCCACCCTTTAAACGACTACCACATCGGCTGTGAGCTGGCAAGAGGTAGTGGTCTTATTTCAGCTTCGGTTTATTACATAACTTTTTTATTATTATCCAAATTTCAAGTTCTGATGTCTTTTAACAACTGCCACATCGGTATGCGAGTCGACCATGATCCAAGAGTCTATTTCCCTACAACACTGACAAAACTTCAATGTATACCTTACTTTCACCAGAAGGAATCTCTACGAAGTGATTTAAACTAAGAATCGTAAAAACCTAAAGTAACTTTATTTATTCAACAATTATATAACGTTTATTAAGTTGATGGGAGCAAAAAGCCACAATTAACCTTTATGAGCCTTAAAGAGTTCCCAACTACTCTATGTTTAACATTTAACTTATTTAAAACTCTATCATGTCTTGTTCTTCGCAAATTTAAAATCTTTAATAAAAAGATCCGCGAAGGCTTAGTCTAATAAAAACAAGCTTAGCATATTTAAAGTCTATCATGGAAACTTGCAAACTCTTGGCTCTTTTAAGCTAGAATTCGCATTTTAATGCTTCTTGTATAAAAGACTAGCAAAAGCTTAAATTTATATAAGTTAAGGGGCAAGCTAGAGCGCAACATGCTCGATCAAGTCAAAATTTATTAAAAAGAGAAAACTATGTGTCAACACATTTATTCGCTTTTTGAAAAAATTTAAATTTTTAAATTTTTGCTATTTTTGGTGGAAAAACGAGGTTACGTGAAGACAAGACAAATGCAAATAAGATCGAATCGAAAGATCCCCCCCATACTAGAACTACACATTGTCCTCAATGTGAGACTATCACCCCCATACTAATTTCAAGGCATAATCCAAATATTAAGGGTTCTCTACGCAAATCTAAAGTCGTTTATTAAGTATGCTAATAGATAAACGTTAAATCAATAAGATCTTGGATATCGAATTCCCATATATAAGCATACGAAGGATTAAAGATTGAGTGGATAATGGACAAAACCACGAGCACGAGAGTCTTCAAAATTCGGGGCAATCCTGGACAAAAACCACAAAACACAAAACACGAGAAAGGAAGAGGCGAGCCTCCTCACATCATACTTATTAATAATTATTATACTAAGGATAAACATGGGTTGCCACCCACGAAGCGCTTATTTTTGTGCGAGTCTCTAGCTTGACTCTCCCCATATCATCGTAATATTAGGGATGAAACAAGTGGAAGAGCAAACTTCCATTGGAAATTCATATGCCACTGACTTTAGAGAAAAAACAGAGATGCCGGGATCGAAAATGATATCCTCACTCCCAGAGGGGAGCGGAAGAGAAGAATTCACCGGATAGGTGAAGTAAGGAAGAAAAATTCGGATAACATATGTGTAGGTAGGATAATGGCGATCCTCAAAGGGTAAGCTCACATACGTCGGAGAAAAAATTGTCTCGTAAATCCCAAGGTCGAAAACTTTGACCATAATCTTCAAATCATTACTATCACTTAAACTTCTCGGGTCATGATCTAAAAACACCTTCGGAGGGAGACTAAAGGTAGGATTATCACTAAGCAAACTCTCAAGATATAGTACATCTCCCTCCGAGTCATAGAAATCATCCTTAATATTCGTCGGAATATCAATATCAAGAAAAGCATCAATTTCATCAATATTTCTTCTCGGGTCAAAAATCAAATCATCAATCGGATCGTCGTATAGAATCTTTTTCCATTCATTCTTTTTAGATTCCAAATCAAATAAATCATCATTCTCTTCGAGAGGCGGTTCATCGGTGAACCCCTCGAGAATGGAAACAACGCTTATAGACGGATCATGGTGAAGTAAAAGCTCAACGTCGTCACTAGGAGTGAAACACTCATCCTCATTAGAATCGGAAAGAGGTGTGACTAGGAAAGTCGACTCATCAAGGTTGGAATCATAAGAATCCTTGCACTCGATGTCCTCTAACACCTCATCAAAAAGAGGATTTACGTCACTAGAGATGTATTCGTCATCGAATTCGAAAAGAGGGTTCGAGTAAATTTTAACATTGTCTTCCGGAACGTCCTCATCGGATAGTGACTCGTCATCACTAGAGGTAAAATCATCATTTGAATCGAAGAGAGGGTTAGAGAAAGTCACAGATTGTTCCTCATAAACGTTAATGGGAGAGAAATCATCACACGAAGTTAAATCGCAATCACTATCACTCTCAACAGTATCCTCGAACTTACTTGGGATTGGAACAAGTTCCTCAACACTATACTTTTTAAATTCGTCTGATTTCTTTTCAGGAATAGTGCTAAGTTCCTCATTCCCCATGATGAGAGAGTCCTCGGGCTCCAAAGTCGGTAAAACGGGTGTGATTTCAATAGACGGAGGTGTTTGAGAATCAATTTCATTCAAAGGAATAGTACTCTCCTCGTAATCATCGTCATCACAGCAAGTACAATTGAAATGTCGCGAAGGCTCGATAGTATAAGTACTGAGTTTAGCCACCTGCTCTAAATACTGAAGTTCTTTCTTTTTATTAATCTCAATACTCATTTCATTAAATTTACTTTTAAGCTCAGCAATCATATCTTCACATTCCCTTATAAAATGAATATCTATGTTCTCATTACGATAATCTTTAATTTGTAAGTCATTACTTAAACTTTTCATTTCATCTAAATAATGCTGCTTTAGATCCTCCATTACTTTGAGACTCATTTCACGAGGAAGTGATAGATCAATATTAGCCGCCTGCTGTCGTTAACGAGATTCCTCAAACATAGGTCGTAAATTTTCAATGATTTCTTTATTTAATTTACTTATCCACTCTTGATTTATAATCGGAGGCTGAAGATCGATGGAATACTGTGGGGGTTGATCAAAACCGGAATAATTAGGCTTAAAATAGTTTTGATTCAGCGGTTGACATTGAAAACTTTCATGAGGACCCCCACAGTTTTCACAACAAAGATATTGTTGTAGAAAACTCGGTGAATTTTGCGGATAATAATTATCACTAAAGTTTTGATTGTAGCTCGGTTCCTGCTTATAGACAAGCGAGAACCGTGGCAGACAATCAAACCCATAGTGAGAATCGTTCCTACATAACTCGCACAAGTATGTCTCGAACTGGGGCTGTGGAGGTGGGTAAGAAAAATCGGGTGTTTCATTGTAAGGAAAAGGATTAGGGTTATAGACAAACTCATTTTCGGCTCCTACAATGCTACAACTTGGACAATTTCCACCGTTAAACGGACCTCCACACCTCGAGCAACCAAAATGGTTATACGAAGACATGTCGAAGAATTAAACGGATAAGAGGATAAAGAAGAATATTTATAGATTTTTCAAATAGAACATAAGAAATAAGAAAGAAAAATATTTTTGGTATTTTTTTTAATATTAAAAGAAAATTAAAATAGAAGTGTAAAATATTTTTGTATTTTTATATTTTTATAATAAGAAGAAAATATTCACAATTGAAAGCGATAACTTCACGAGGAAGGGTCTTCAAACACTAATCTTCGAACGAAACACGATAATCGTAACACACCTCCCCGGCAGCGGCGCCAAAAATTGATTCGTCCGAATACATATACGTAAAATATAGTATAAGGATTAGTCAATAATAGTATAGTAATAAGTATTCCGTGAGGATTCTAGAAGATTACTTTTATCCAAAGTAAAATTCAAAACCTTCCCGAGTCGTATCCCGACGAGGTGCGAATTGAGAATCGGTTAAGTTTGTGATCGCGTGATTTGAATGGTTTTAAAGATCTTGATTTGGTTTCTAATTCTACTAATGAAAACGCATAAAAACATGTAAACGCAAGTAATGATTAAGACAATTAAAAATTAAAGCTAAAAACGATAACGGGAATCCTAAAACGCGACTAAGTAAGCAAGTATATCAAAATTAAGCCCTACAAATGCAAATTTAATTTTTATAAATCCTAAATGACTAAAAATAATTTTCAGAAAAAGAATTATATTTTTTTGGTTTTTATTTTATTTATTATTAATTAAAAACAGTTTTAACCTAAATTAATTATTAAAAATAGTAAACTAATTATTAAAAATCTGGAAAAATTAGGAAAATTACTTAATACTATACTAATCCTAAGAAAAATAAAATCGGATGAAGAGCTTAAATAGATAAGCTGTAAATAAGCAAACAAACCTATTAAGCTAAAACTGGAAAAGATGCATAAATAATTAATGGTGCAAAAGGATGACAGAAAATACCCAAGGGCGCTAATGGTTAAGTGTGTGTGGTGTTGAGGCGTGTGTGTGAAAAGGGAGAGGTCACAGGTTCGAAACCTGTGGCCATCTCTTTTTGCAAAATATTTTAATTTTTTTTTGAAATCTTGAAAGAACTAACTAAAATAAGCTATTTTTATAAAATGAACTTTTTATGAAACTTGAAAATAAGCTAGAAAAAGCTGAATTAAAGGACATAATAACTAATATCAAACTTTTAAACTATTAAGCTAACTGATGGAATTTTTAAGACACAAAAAGCAAATGATAAGCAAATACGCTGAATTCCTATAACTACCTAGACCTAAAAAAAACTTATGACAAGGAATTAACCAACAAGCTGAGCTTAAAAGCTTTTAAAAGCTAAAATCAAATCTAGCTTAAACTGACAATTTAAGATGAAGAATAGCCAACTTTAAGCTAATTTTTAGACCAATGAAGCACTTGAAAAAAATATAGACCAAAAATATATTAAGTTTGACCTTCAAAGAACTCATAAAAACAAATTTTATGAAAAATGGCTTAGAAATAAGATAGAAAAATAGATTTAAAAACTGACAGTTTAACAGCTACTCTTTTTTGGATTTTTTTTTCAATTTTTATGAGAAGACAAAATGGCCTTTTTAGCCTTAAATTTAAGCAAGAAAAAAGCTAAGATAAAAACTCAAAAGTTGAAAACAGAATAAGCTTGTTATACAAGGAGCTTATACATTCAAAATGAGACCTCAAAACAACTTTAATCCAACCTAGTTTTGCTATTGAAAATTAGAAAAAAAATACTTTGAAAATGGTCTTTAAAACTAGACAGATTTGGACTAAAACGATTTTGACTCATGCAATACTTAGACAAGAAATATACTACTGCATCAATGACCAAAACAAGATTGACAATTACTCTAATAAGCACCTAAACTATATCTAATCAAATAAGCTAGTTTATAAAACTAAATGACCACAGATTTCAGCCATACATACATAAGACCTCAAACTTGAATTTTAAACTTTAACAACTGAATTAAACTAACTTAACCATTAAATTTGAGCTTGTTAAAACTGATTCAAGTGGAAAAATAACTAAGCAGTACCTAAAAGACTTATTAATAAGCTAAACTTATAAGCTACAATAACTAGAAATTAGGACAGATTATAAGAAATTGCAAACTAAAACTAATTTTAACTAACATTTGAACATATTAAGCTAAAATATAACTGAATAAGAAAAACTTAAGCATCAATAAGCACAGATTATGTAGGAATAAGCAAGCATTAAGCAGAAATAGTAAATAGGCTTAAAATAAGAAAAGTGAAACTTTTAATTGCCTTTTCTTAAACAAGGCTAAACTGCTCTTTAGAGCTAATCTACAAAATCTCTAGCTTATCAAAGATAATCTGGTGGTGTCCATAAGCCCATCTAAATCTGGCTTATCATCCAAAAAGCTGAGGTAATAATTTTGAGGTATTAAAGGTGAAATGGCTAAATTCAGCTATGCTTTGAGAAGGCTAAGCTGAATGAGCAATAGCTTTGTAAGATAATGAGTTTATTTGAGCTTATTAGTAAATCCAAAATATATTTAAACAAACTGCTTAATAGTGAACAGAATTAAAAAAACACAATTATGAATGAAACTGCATTTTATTAACTTTTAAAAGAGAGTACAAGCTATTTGAAAAAGGAAATTACATTTAAAAGACAATAAGCTAAAAGTTAAACAATAAGCTACTATTAAAAAGCTACTACTACACTACTCCTAGATATCTTGCACTGTGTGTAAGAGCTTCTATTTATAGCCTTGAGCAGAACCTTCTAGGACTTGAGACGCTCCTTCCATCATCTAATCATGACCCTTCAATCACAATCCTTCATTTTAGTCCTTTGGATTGCTTCCACGCATCAACAACTAATCACGTCATCTAGGATTGCCAACGTGGCTAATTGCTTGTCAGATGTACCAGGTGAGCTTCTAGAAGGATGGGCGTGGGATGAAAGGAGTTGATTTACCCTAGTATGTTGCTGCGTGTGAAAGTAAAAGAGGGAAAAAGATAATCCATAGTGAATTTGACCCGTATAATATTTGTTGACTTGACAAGGGATGGGGGGTTGACTTGGGCTTCTCATTTGATACTTGGACTAATTATGGATTAAGGATTTGATTTGGTATTTTGGACTTTGTTTAGTAAAAGGGCTTAGGATTGATATAGTAATACAATGTTAATGGGTTGACCCGATCTAATAAAATATGTACGTGTTGGTCCATTAAGGATGTATACGCCTTCAGCTTCGTTTTTCCGTGCTCATTCCATTCTCGTGCTCTGTCTTGTTTGATTTGCCTTTGATTTTGTCATTTTATTGAATATCCGTACCTGCAAGACACAATTCACAATACAAACGAATACAATTCATTTTTTTGTATTTATTGGTCATTATTGGTCTTTTTAGCTCTTTTTATTAGGTAAAAGGTATGTAAATTTAAGCACATACCAATCACCTAGATTCCCTTCTTGATCTTGTGGTATGTCTGAGTCTGCAACCTCGAACATTGGTTCCTCTGATTGAACAAACTTTTTAGAAGATTTCGGTTGAGACTTTATGCCTTTGGAAGAGCCATACGTTGAATCTTTCTTTTTTGGACCAGTGGTTGGTTCTGCATCTTTTCTTAGCTTTCTCTTCTTTGACCCTCTGTCTGATCTAGCGGAAGGGTCTTCATCTTTGTCTTTGTCTTTGTGGCTTCGCTTCAAAGAATACACACCATAAGAGAAGAAAAAATATTTGTCGAGATCGTAAGATTTTTTCAAACTATCATAGCAATATCGGTGTTCAGGAGCTGCCAGACATGATTTACTTTTCTCCATTTTATCGATAAGAATCTTCTTTAACTCAAATTCAGTAAGTGTAGAAGCATCCTCATAAGTAGAATGTGGTTTAGAAGACACCTTTGCTAGAGTAACTTCATCACGTGATTCTTTAATCAATGCTTCGATCATAAGTAGAGCGAAGTTAGACACTTCCTTAGACAGAATCTGAGGCAGCTGATCTTTTACTTGCTCTTTGATTCTAGCCGTGAGTGATTCCAAAAGGAAGTTCATGAATTCTTCTCTTGTTTCTCCCAACCATGTGTCTAGATGTTCATCAACTAAAGTTGTCACTTGAGTGTGTAGAGGGTCCTTTTTAAGTTCAACAACTTCTTTTTCCAATGCTGTTATTCTATCGTTGAATCAAAAGACCGATGCAAAGTCAGGAAGTATAGATAGAGGATTTGTAGTTTCAATTGTTGGTGGTGGATTGGGTGTTGTCAGTATTGGTGGAGGTGTGACAGTTTGTGATGATTGAGGAATATTTGTGTATACAGGTGATGATTCAGTGATAACAAAAACTGGTATTGTAAGAAGAGTGGGTGCCTAAGTTCTTGGGACTTCATGGTGGACATGAACATCTAGTGGAGAAACAATTTTTGCATCAGTATGAGGAATATCTAAAAAAATTAGGAATTTGGATGCCAAGTCAGATGAACGAGAAGAACTAGTAACAGGAACTTCAGTCTTCTTCGTAACAGTAGAAATTGTCACATAAGCATCTTCAACAACTTGTTCTTGAGTAGTCTCTAAATTTTCATTCCCTTGTTGAGTGTCAGTCATTTCAGCATCAACACCCTCACCTTGAACAATTTCTTTATCGCCTTTAATCACATCATCACTTTCTTCATCGCTTTTATTTACATCATCACTTTCTTCATTGCTTTTATTCACATAATCACTTTCTGATTCCAGATAATCATCATCTTTATCATTAGTAGGAGAGGGAGTATGAACAAACTTCTCATCTTCTTGATCATCACCTTCAGATTCTTCTTCTTGCTCCAAATCAGATACTTGCTCTTCACTTTCATTCTCTTGCTCACTGTCTTCATTACTTGAATCTTGATCATTGTTGTTGTCGTATTCATCATTACTGTTAAAATAAGAAATCACTAGCTACACAAGAAATGATCCGGAGGTCGGAGAGGATTAAACAAATATTTAGCCATATTATTTAGTGAGAGAAAAGGGAAGATGTGTGTTTTCTAGAGAGAGAAATCGATCTTCGCATATTCAAAATCAATTATGGGAACTTGCAAAGTCTTTGACATTTTCAAGCTAACTTTTGCTTTTTATAGGCTCCTTGTATTAAATGATTAGCAAATTACAATCTATTTACGTTAAGTGATAAATCTAAGACAAAAAACCATCGGGTCCAAAATTTACTGTTGTTCTCACCATACGGCAAGCCTACATTCGTGTCAAAATACTTAAAGTTTATCAACTAACTTTTTTTATCAGATATATATATATAAAATTTTAAAATTTTTGCGGGAAAACGGGGTAAAGAGAGGACACCGGGCAAAAGTAGGTAATCATCATAACGAAGTATACCACCCCATACTAAAAAAAAAACCCAAACATTATCCTTAATTTTCCTAGTCCAAAGCCAAAAACCCCATACTAGAACTCACCAAGAGTCGAATGCATAATCCGAGCATGGAGAAAGTATCACAAAAATCTTAAGCTGTTTATTAAGTATGTTAAACGATAGATGTTAGTCGATAAAAATCTAGGATATCGGATTTCCCTAAACTAATGGCAAGCAAAGGCTAGGAAGCTCGAGTGGACAGTTGACACAAACACTGAACACGAGTAGTACTTTAAAAAAAAATTGGGTCAATCCTACAAAAATCACAAGCACAAACAACAAGAATCATAAGAGTACAAGCCTCCTCACTAACAATAGAAATAAGAAAGAAAAAGATGGATAAGCATAGTGGTGCCTTGCCCACAAAGCGCTATTTTTTTTTCAACCGATCTAGGTCTAACTCGATCCTCCATACTTGAACCTGGACAAGGGGATATAAATAGAGATACGGGACATCCAAGAGAGGTATGTCCCCTCCATACATCATCATCGGGTTTCTAGAAAAATCAGAAAGTATTTTGTCCCATAAGATACGAGAATAAGAGAAGAATACACATGGCTTGAACATTTGTCCTCGTTATCGATGAAACGGGAGCAAAAGGTCAAACACTGGACAAAGGGTGGGTTAGGTGGGTAAAAGGTTAGGCATAAGAACATTGTGTTTAGAAATGTCACCCACCACTTTGTTAGTAACAACACCCTTATCGGGCTTAATATCAAAGCAAACCTCAACATCCGATGGTTTCGGAGGAGGACGAGAAGATGATGGATCATTAAAATGATCAAGTTTAGATGACTCATTTTTGGGAAGGGGAGGGGAATCATTGCTAAGTAATTCTTCAAGAAAATGAATATCCCCTTCCGAGTCATAATCACCGTTCTCAATGCCCGGTGGCATCGAGTCATCAGAAGCAAGAAATAAATCGATCTCCTCCATAAGAGAATCACTATCCGTGACGGGGATAGGAGATGGGGAGGGAGACTCGATAATCGTATCAAACATTTTCCGCATTAAGTTTCTTTTTCGGACGGTCGTGGAGATGAATTATCAGAAACGACAATTCTCCACAAGACGAAATTCTTCCTCATAAGAATCAAAGTCGCTTCCTCAATTCCTGGTGGAGAATTGACGATATAGCGGTTTCACTGGAGAACTCCTCGAGAATGATAATCAAACTTAGGAGAAGAATGAATCAAAAGTAATCTCGTTAAGCAAAGATTTGATAAGATTAGATTCAACATTGAAATAATGCGGATCTATCTTAGTAGAAATGATTTCTTCATCATCAAAAAGAGGGTTCGAATAAATTTTGAAATTTTCCATTGGAACGTCCTCATTAGAAAGTGACTTGTCATCACTAGAGGTGAAATCGTCGTTACAATCAAAGAGAGGATTTGAGAAAGTCGTAAAAATTGGAGAAGATTCATCATTAACGGGCACATCACACTCACTTTCATTATCGGAAGTAAACCTCGGACACACTTGGGCTTTGGAACAAGGTTTCTCAACACTAGACTTTGATTACATCGTCCAATTCCGGTTCCAGAACAGTTCTAAGAAGTCTCGTAATGCCCCCATACTTAGAGAGTACTCAGGTTTTTCAGTTGGTAAGTCGTGTGTGATTGCATTAACCAGAGAAATTTGAGGCATTTTATTCAAAGGAATAATGCTCTCCTTGTGAATAACTTTAAAAAAATTTAAACGACTTATGTGAATACGAGATCAATGTTAAAAGGTGCCACTCTTACGATATACTTAACTCTCCTACTATTCCTTATCGAGAGCGTTGAGAATTCAAAAATTGAGAAGAAGTATAGAATAAAGCACTCTCAATTAAATCAATCAAACATTATTAAGAATACAATAAAGCTCTTTTTGGTCGACAAATTGTTTTTTTTATTTTTTTCTAGCAAATCTATTCATCGTATCTTCCACTTGTGCTTTGCTCTTCACAAACTTTTGTGCCATACATTTCTTCATAAGATGACAAAGACTGAGTTAGGATAAAAGTTCTTCCTTTTCTGAGTGCCTTACTCTTGTTTCACGTAATTCTTGCTCTCTCTGAGCTACAAGTAAAACCTCCTGCTCACGTTGTTGATTAATTCTTTTCAAAAAATCTAAGAAATTTCTTCCATCATTGTATAAAGTTCGTTATTAAGCTGATTCAGATTATTGATGTAATGCTGTGGGGGTTCAATTTGGTAAAAACAAAAAGAATTAGAATAATTGAAATTTTGGTTCATCGGTTGACACTGAAACGTCGCATGAGGACCCTCGCAGTTTTCACAAAAAAGATATTGATGTTGAAAATATGGTTAAGTTAGTGGAAATATATCAAAGTTTTTGATCAAACCAAACGGGTCGATTGAAACAAACGGAACTTACGATGTACAATCTAACCAAAAAGAGCATTGTTTCCATAAATGAAACACACAAGATACGTCTGTATTGGGTTGTGGAGGGTAGTCGGAAAGATTTTGAGAATCGTTGAAAGAATTCGGATTTGGATCATAAGCGAATGAATTTCCAGCTCTCGAAGCGCAAAATGAACAAAATCCACCGTTTAACGGGCCTTCACACCCGTAACAAGTGACTGGCTTTCCATCTCCATAAATGCAATTTAAACAAATTCCATTTATAAGATTAACACCACACTGCTGGCACGTACATAGAAACCATAAAAAGTCATCACAATGGTTGTGCCACACCCTACACACTCACGTTGGTATTATTAACAAAGACATGTCGAAGATTAAACAACTTAGAGGTTGAGAAAAAAAGAATTAAAGCGGATAAGATGGTAAAGAAGAATATTAAATAGATTTTTAAAAATAAAACAAAAATAAAAAGGAAATAATAAAAATTAAGAAAGTAAAAAATTTTTGGATTTTTTTTGGTTTCATATTAAAAAGAAATTATCAAATGTAAAAATTATAATCTACACGATGAAGGGTTCTTGCAAAACACTAATCATCGAACGAAACACGATAGTCTAACACACATCCCCAGCAACGGCGCCAAAGAATTGAATTACGGTCAAACACACTATAATATAATAAATATATAAGATATAAATCAGAAGTTAAACAATTATAGTACAGTAAGTATTTTTTGTTGGGTTCGAGAAACAAACTTTTAACCAAAGTAGTCTCAAAAACCTCCCGGGTCGTTTTTCCTCGGGCGAAGCGTGAATTGAGAATCGATGTTAAGTCCGTGATCGCGTGATTTGAATGGTTCTAAAAGTTTTGATTTGGTTTCCTATTTCTAACAAGTATTATGCAATAACACGTAAAAGCAATCAACAATAAAAGCACTTAAAATTTTAAAGGTAAAACGATAACGGGAAATTAAAAACGCGACATATAAGCAAAATCATCAAAATTAAACCCTAAAATTGCAAATTTAATTTTAATAAATCCTAAATGACTAAAAATAATTTTCATAAAAAGAATTATATTTTTTTTTGTTTTTATTTTATTTAATACAAGTAAAAACAAATTATGAAATAATTGAATTAAAAATACTTAACTATTTTATAAAAAATTCTAAATTTTTTACATAAAGTACTTTGCAGAATAAGAAATATAAGAAAAAATAATGAAACTTGAAAAGTGGCTAAACGGAAATAGCAAGAAAATAAGCAAATACAAATAAGCAAAAACTAAAAAAATGACTATATTAATAAAGATTGAGTAACTAATTTCGTTGAAGAATAGTACCCTAGGGCAGAATGGTTATTTGTGTGTGTGTTGTGAGACTTGTGTGTGCAAAGGGAGAGGTCATGGGTTCGACCCCCATGGCTTCCCTTTTTGCAAAATCATTTTTTTTACTTAATTTTTCTTTTTGAAAACTAAACTTAAGCTAAAAATAAGCACTTTTTTGTGAAATTACTTTTTCTAAAAACTACAAATAAGCTAGATTAAGCAGCTTAAAAAACTAACAGATTGTAAAATGCTTAACAAGCAAAACTGTTTGTAAACTAATACTCAATAAGCTAAATTAAAACAAATACGCAGAAAACTAATTACTACCAAATCCTAATAAGCAAGCCTAACACCTAAATATGCAAATCTAGAAAACTAAAATAAGCTGTAAGTTTTCACCAAAAGAAGCTCAGCATTACTAACTTTAGGTTTAGAACTGTTAGCTAGTACTAAAAGCTACTTAACTTCTAAAACCTTCATAACAATTGAAAGAGCTTAACAACTGAACTTATCTACTCTCTCAACCGAATAAGCTTTTAGAAATCAAAAATAAACTTAATAAGCTAGCCAATGTCAACCTAAATGAAATTAATAAGCCTAAGACTTAAACAGGTTTGATCTATAAGCTCTAATAAGCTCAACTTATGCTAAAACAACTTCCAAAAGCTTAATATTACTCAAACTATCTTAATCAGCAATTCTAAAGGCAAAATAAGCAATTCTAACTCTAATTAAGCACCTAAACAGAAATAAGCCTAATCTGAACTATCAGGCCAAATTCGAACTGAACAGACACTTTTAAGCCCAAAAACAGATAAGCTATTGAAATTTAAACCCCAAGTCAAACACATAATCTTAAAATCTAGCTTCTAATCTACTTAAGCTCTTAATTTCAAAGCCTATAACTACCAATTACCTATCTAAATTTGCATTAGAAACATGCTAATGAGACTTAGATAATTTATGCTAAGATGGGTAAAAAGTGGTGAACGTTAAAACCTTTGACAAATTCTCAAAGACCAGATGTTTGACTGATTTTAGTGCACAAATAGAACTTGTTAACACAACTTTTAACACTAAACCTCAAATTTGAAGATATCAATCCTAAAACTAAAACTATCACCACAGAGGTGAGAAATTTCTTTGAAAACTTAACTTTGAACAAAAACTCGACTAAATTTTGCTTAAACATGAACTAAAGCTAAATTTTAACAAATCTAAATGACCAAAAGTGGTAAGAAACACCACTAGTACTAACTTAGAGTTAGTACTAGTCTTGTCCCAAACACCCCTTAATAAACTGATTTGGAAGTTAATCCAATAAAATGGTTTTTTTTAACACTTACAAACATAAATAATACTAGACTTACTCAACCTATTTATATTAACAGATCTAAACAATAAAATATGGAGCATGAATCAAAGAAGAACAAATATTGCAAGAATTGATGAATTTTTAGCAAATGTGAAGCACAAGCATGAAAATGAGAGATCTAACTATCACAAGGCAAAACATGTTAATAAAACACTTAAGCAAGACAAATTAAACATAATAAAGCAGAAATAAGCATACCAATAAGTAATATAATCAAATACAGTATGTGAATAGAAAAGTAAAATGTGACTTACAAATGGTCCATAGAACTTGATGAAGACCTAACCTCTAACCTAACACCCCTAGGTCCAATTCTGACACCTTATTAAACCCATTCCAAACCAAAGTTTAAGCAAGCTTATTCTATTCACCAACTACCAAAACCAATTGCATATGCTTCCAAACCAAAAGAACAGCTTCAAACTTCAAACTATAAAGCTCAAACAAGCTTATGGTAACTCAATGAACATGTACGGACATAATTTTAAGTGAGAAGAGAATGGACTTATAGATAGTAAATGACAAGGCAACTGGAAAATGGAAATATTTTTGTGATTTTTATTTATTGATAATGAAAGAGTACAATACAATGAAAAGTAAAAGACAATTGGAAAGTAAATTGATATAAGTAAATTGACAATGGTAAGTAAAATGGTAAACCAAATTTAAATTCAAAATTGGGGACAATTTTTCTAGCTAACAAACTATCACTATTATAGGCAGCTTAAGGAGAGCTCGTTCAGAGTGTTCAGTTGTGTGAGGCAGTGAGTTTTAGGTCTTCATTCATATCAATCCTTTAGCCTAGGATCATAACTTCTTCTCTCCAATACCTTTTGATCTGACCTTAGCTTACTTCCTACTAATAGATTTGTCACACGGAAAGCCAAGTTGCAATCTGTTTGAGCAGGAACTATGCGATTTGTGTGTTGAGCAACGTGTGTGGGATGGAGCTGTGTGGGTTGAGAAGGGGATTTTACCCTCTGTTGATTTTAACCCTCTATGTTTAATCAGAGTTGGGTGTCTTTTTAGTTTTGACGGGAGAATGATGTACAAAAAGTTACAAAAACAAGTTCATTTGACTGAGTGTGTTGGGTATTGACCAGGTTTGTAATGGATTAGGTAGGTCGGAGTCAAGGGTTGTTTATTTGGAGCCAAGGTTTATGATAATAGGGTTTTTTTGGGTTTTAATTTTTTTTCTTTTCATATTTATGGTTTAGTAAAAGGGGCTTTATGTGGCCCAATAATAATAGATCAAGTAGACCACAATCTTGACTTGTCTTCACATGAGATGACCAAGGTTACCATAGATTGACTTTTTGTATGACTCAAAGCTTGATAAATACCCCGGCGTCTTGTGTACCTTCCTGTTCTCGAAATGTGTTCGTGTTTTTGTCCTAGTTTTTTGCTCTTTTCATGTGAATCTTGCAATATCCCTTTCTTTTAAACCTACACACACAAAAGGACGAATAATAACAATATACAACATTCATTTGCATTATTTTCATCTATTTATGGGTTATTTTTGATAAAAAATGGATATGTGATTTTCTCACATATCAAACACCACAATACTCACCACTGCACGGAAAGAGAAAGCGTCGCTGACGCCTAAGAGGACCAAGAGAGTAAATTTTTCCAGAAAAACACAAAAATCGACGCTCTAAGTAAGTTGACAACCAACGCCAATCACAATTGAATAAGCAACCAAATCTGTAGTAGAGGATGAGAATAACTGCAAACCATAATCTAATGTACTACAAACATAATGCAAGATCCTTTTAAGAGCATAGAAATGAGGCTCCCGAGGATCATGCATGTAAAGACACACCTGCTGAACTGCATATGAAATATCCGGTCGAGTCAAAGTGAGATACTATAGAGAACCTGCAAGACTCCGTAAGACTTGTTTCATAAACCAGATCACCAACAATTCCCAGTTTAGACTCACATATCAGTATGGAGGATCCGACAGGTAATTGACAATTATCCATATGTACCCTGTCAATAACCATAATGGCAATTTCATCTGAATAAAATACAATCCTGAAGAATCACGTAATAAACGATATAACCCAGAAAATAATTGAGCGAAAACCAAATCGTGTCATATCAAACTGACCCCCCAGATGTAATGATGCGAATAATAGTGCAGCAACAAACTCTTAGAATAAGCTGCAAGAATAATATCATCAACATAGAATAACAAGTAAGCATTATCGGTCCCCTGTCTGTAGATAAATAAAGAGGAGTCACAACGACTATGAGAAAAACTAACCCAAGTAATATAAGATGCAAGACGAGGCTTATACCTAAGCTTCGGAGGGGGCTGTATAAGAGCCCATAGAGAGACCTTTGTAACAAACACACATAATCAGTGTAGATTATAAATGACATACAAGAACAAGGAATTAAAACAGATCTGGAGGTATGGTAAAGTGAAATAAATGTAAAGCCATTTATTAGAGAATAAAGAATAAGTGAGATGGGAAGAGTGTAAGTGTTGGAGAGAAAACACACACACAACACACTTTTTTACCAAAAGTAAGCTTCACACACACTCCATGTGAAGTAGGAGTTTATTTATTGTCCTAGTGACACCTAACTATCATAACAATCATTATTAGTCCCTATTGTCACGCAAATAAATAACTAATGTAAATCCATGTTTGTTACCATAAATTTTAAGGCTAACAATCTTCCCCCAATAAGTGAGACACAAATAAAACGGAAATACTTACAATGATCCCTAACAAGTACAAATACAATTAAATAAAGTCTTCCAAAGCGCTTCCAAAGCTGAAGATGTCTTCTGAGTTCTCTTGGTCTTGAAACTTGTATTCCAGCTTGGATCTTCATTGTCTTTACTTGTTCTGGAACCATTGTAGTATGCATGAGTTGTGGATTAACAACCCCCAAAACAAGCAGCAAGATCTTTGAAAACGAAACTTCATAAGAAACTCCTTTTTGGCGAAGTTATCTGAATCAGCTTGCCCAGCCCAAACCAACATCCCGTAACTTAATCAGATTACTAAAACTTAATGTAGCTTGTAACAATCATCTACTTTGACATAGACAGGTGCACAGGCGGAATTTATATAAGTCAAACCACTCCAACGACCACTGCTTCTTGTCATTAGGGCTTGGTGAATATTCGTTCGAGGGTGCATGCGAGAAATCAACAACAAATCTTCTTACATATGCAGAATACTTCATAAACTATACTTAGTAAAGTAGTATACACTACTTCCCCCTGGATTTACATGGTAACAACAAAGACAACTAAGTCCAGATGTACACATTTTTTCGCCCTATGATGAGTTTGTGAACACCTCCGAAGCAACATTGTTGTGTACGAACATAAATTCGAGAAGTTCTTGTCTTAAGCACAAATCATGAAATCCAAACAAAAGCATACCCTCATGTCTACTAGAAACCCTAGAGGAGATGAAGTAATAATAAGAAAAACCTTGGTATAAATCAAGGTCTTGTATATGAATGTCGTTGAAGAAATTTTGCTTAGACTGTGAAGTACCATTGTCTTGGAATCCCGTGAGAATTGTTGATTACATCTCAACCTTTAAACTCTCTGGCTAACTTACCAACCTCGTATTCTGTCGGCTATTGTTGTGATCACTTGGTGAAGTAAACCCGATATACCAAACTTGAAAATGAAGTAGAATCCCCCAAATTTGTTACTTAATCTTGCACTGTTGTTGATTGAAGAACGGTGCAAGATTAAATCTTTAAGTACTCTATACCCAACATCAAAAGTATAAGAAGTACAACACCTCTTGAAATTATCCACATCGACTACTGCGTGTGACATTGAGTACTACAATGTAACTCCTTTAAGTGGTAGTTCACCAGGTCTGCAACCAACCACCCCTGACTGCTGGTAACTAGATAATTCAAGTCTTAATCATAAGCTGTATACGTTCATGCAAGTCATCAATCGATAGATTGGGTTTAAAGAAAAGCGGTAGAAAATAGAAGGAAGTCTCGATGATGAAATAAGTAGACGCCGTCGTGAAACCCAACTTCAATCTCAAATAAGGGATACCAAATCAACTTCGTGATCACTTGTCATCGTAGTCTGAATCTTTAGCCATTTTGACGTTTTAGTGAATCTTATTCGGATCGTTTTTAGTGTTATGTATCGTGTTTGTTGTGTTGTTGTTCGTGAATGTTGCTAAACTAGACAAATGTTGTGTTTGAAAATTGTCGTTAACGAATGAACATTATCTAGTTAAACTTGTCGTGATAGTGTCTTAGTCCCGGCTTAATCCAATAAATACTTTGGCCCACGTTGCACACTTTTACCGGGCCTCTTATTCGCCAGTCCAACATTTTATATACCATCAACATCTAAAACTTTGACACAAGTTTCATTGATCCAACAAACCAGTCCACACTAAAAAAATACATTAGGCCCATTTTCTTTCTATATGGTCCGGTTTAAAAGAAATAGAAAATGGCCCACAAATTTTTTTTGTCAATACAACTCGGATCCAAGTAACACACTTCTATAACACCATTATAATTAGGGCTTTCCAAACCCTAATCACTTTAATACATGCAGTCACCCCTCCCATATTTATCCTCTTTCAGATACAAACTACATCTCATCTCTTCCAATCAGATGAACACATCAACTGCCCCATCATTCGATTCAAATATACCACATCAACCACTCATTATTCAATTATATATCAAAACAAATCACCTCCTTATACCTTTTTTCTTGATTCAGCAATAATACATGAAGATTATACAAGACATGAGGCTTAAAAGTCATTTGAAGGGCTAAGGTAGGTTCGACTTATTTGAGTGTCAATTGAAACAAGGAATCAAAGTTGCTAGATCGGTTCGTACTTGAAAACCAACTAGATCGGGTCCTTATAGAAAATGACTAGATCGGGTATTAAAGCTTTGAACTAGATCGGTTCTTGATGACATGAACTAGATCGGGTCTTCAAAGGAGAGTGACTAGATCGGTCTTCAAAGCACGTGACTAGATCGGTTCTTCTTGGTTCTAGATCGGTTGAATGACTAGTTCGGTTCTGAGTAGATGCCAAAAAGTACTATTTGTCCTTTCTTTATATTTTGTCTTCTTGGCTAACAAAATGGATCTGTGTCCCCTTGATCTTATCATCAAACCGTGTACCAACAAGATAAGCTCAGAAAGACGAGCACTCAAAAAGCTCTTAAATCAGAAAAATAAGCTCAAACAGACCAATAAGCTCAAATAAGCTTATAAAATAAGTCCAAAAAGTAAGCTTATCAAAATCTTAAAAAAAAACTAATAAAATGAAGGAGTGATTTTAAAAAAGATTTGGAAAATACATGGACAAAAAAAATAGAAAAAAAACTGTTATAAAACAGTTTTATAAAAATACAAAAGAAAACAAATTCGTGCACTTTTTAACCAGAAAACAACAACGAAATAAGCTTAAAATAAGCTCAAATCACAAAACCCAACAAACACGAATACAATACACCCCCGGTTAGCTCTTGATACCAATTGTTAAAATAAGAAATCACTAGCTACACAAGAAATGATCCGGAGGTCAGAGAGGATTAAACAAATATTTAGCCATATTATTTAGTGAGAGAAAAGGGAAGATGTGTGTTTTCTAGAGAGAGAAAGACACACACTTATGAGACAATGATTATAAATCCTCACCCCTCCATGGAAGTATGGAGGGGGTATTTATAGTCCTAGTGACACCTAACTATTGTAACTTGTCATTATTAGTCCCTACGTGTCACACTATAACTAAATTATTGTAATTCCGGATATGTCACCATATTTTAAGGCTAACAATTACCCCAAGACTCAGAATCACTCTCAGTAGAGTGATCTTCTGTCACATCGGGAACCCTTGGTTTATCACCAGTTCCTTCACTTGTGACAGTATGAGTGATCTTTTCAACACTTGGTGGGTTTTTGGCAACCATACCAGAACCACTAGGATGTGTCTTATGAAAGTCCCTTAAGCTCTTCTTTTTACTTATTTCATCTGAGCTTCTTCTGTCAAAGCTACTTCAGATAGCAATTCAATTCCTTTACCACGAGTAACATCCACCTTTTCCTTTTCCTTACTTTTAAACTTTGTTTCCACAAGAGCCTCTTTGATGATGACACCTGCTGCTGGCTTAGTTGTAGACTTCTTGGCATGTCTCTTAACTCGTTTGCCTTTTATGACAGGTTCTTCATCTACAGGGACTAGATTACTGCCCTTCTTAGATAGAGATGCTTTCTTGAATTTTCTACCAATCTTGGGAGGTACATCACCTGTAGCATAGCCAAGATAAGTCTTGTACACTTTACTTTCCTTCATCGTTGGACTGGTCAAACATTCAGGAAGAATAGCTCCATAGATCTGAGTTGATTCTTTTGCAGAGATAAATCTTAAGGAATTAATCAAGTAGTCATCTTTGGAGGTGTGCATCCTAATTTTGTTTCTCCAGGAAAGTGACTTTTCTTGAATAAGGAAGTGGTGAATGATAGCTTTGGTGAATCGAGGGTAGTACATCTTTTCTTGCTTTTTGTAGACTCTGTTTTCAATCTGGTAGATGAAGTCTTCCCAAAGTAATTCCACATAGTCTACATTTTTCTGATAGAACATACCCCAAAGGATTTGAGCTTTGGAGAGATGAAGCTTGTCAAGACCACTAGTCTTTCAAGATAAACCTCGATTGATAATAGCAGCAAAAGTTCTCCAAGGTTGATGCATCTGATCGACAACAACATCATTGAGTGAATTGATCTCCCCTATATAACCGAGTTCTCTTAAGAAATACATAGTATCTTTTTCAGAAGGAAGAGCATCAAAGTCTTTACCCAGTACTCTTGGGCAAATCTGAAAGATATCTCTGAAGACTTCCAAGGTAAGTTTAAATCGTTTCTTCTTGTCAATCTTGAATCTATAAAAGGTATCATGCTTGTACACAGAATTCTAGAATTAATTCATGTACACTTCAGGGACATCCGCAGTGATGAGAAATGCAGGATAGCATGGAGTGAGTACAATAGCATCCAAAACGACCTGAAATGCGGGATCTCTTAATGTCAATCCGCGAGGGATTCTTCCATTGCATTTTCCGATGTCAAGTCTATTCTCCTTGGGAACAAGCTCAAGATCAAGCTTGGTTTGTTGAGCAGTGATGGAAGACATAATTCTGCTAAGATTTGTCACATACAGTTCATATACAAACACATATATATATAGAACAGATAGATAATTTAGACCATGATGCAATGATCAATTGATGCAGGACAGGATTTATAACAGGGGATTACAAACAATTACTCGACAACAAATTGATACACATGCACACAATGCAAAGAACTAATACACCTGCAAACAGGAGACACACACACACTCATATATCACATTAACTATAGGCCAACTATTGAAATCAAGGCAATTACTAAAGATTACTAAGGAAAATCAAACCTAAGATAATCACTAAGTGACAAGATAGGGACTAATTATACTTAGATAAGGATATGCTATTGGATTACCTAGACTATGAGATTTGTTCTACAAGAAAAAAATCAAGTATGGTTTGCCTATAGAGAGTGTATAATTCGCCTGTGTTAAGTGCCTATGTATAGTTTGCCTGTGTATGGTACCTACGTATAGTTCGCCTGTTAAATATACAAACGTATTGTTCGCCTGTGTATATGGGAATGTATAGTTCGCCTGAATAAATCCTATGTATTATTCGCCTATGTAAACGCGAACGTATAGTTCGCATGTATTAATTCTATGTATTGTTCGCCTGTGAAAGTGCATGAATGTAAAGTTCGCCTATGTAAGTTTTTACACAAACATTTTTCACATTTTTGGCCACAATATCTATCACAACTTGATTACATAGCATCTAGGAATCATTCTAACATCTTTTTAACATGAATTAACCA
>BQNB010023738.1:45613-61483 GCA_026074375.1 Tanacetum coccineum | reverse complement strand
CGAGTAGTACAATACTTCCCGGATAAAAATATACAAATTGTGTTTTCTTTAGTGAGATTTTTACCTTATATTTCTCTTGACTAAGAAGTATTTTGGAAAGAAATTTTCACGGGATTAATACTATACGTATATAAATTTGTTTTCTACATCACATAACTTCACCAACTAGTCCATAATTACTATAATTCTCAAATACAAACGATTAAGTAACAATTTTTTGCAATAACTATACAAAATGGGTTAATAACATGGGATAAATGATGCTATAAATTAGACGTTATTTGATGTCATCAACTTAATACAAGTCCATTCTAAGTTTGTATGATCTTTATTCTAAAGATCACATCAGCCAAACCCATATCTTTCATCTCAAACTTTGATTTCAACATGTCTTTAGTAGGTTTGATCATCTTTTCGTTACTGCCAATGATAAGCATATCATCAACATATAAACACAAGATTACATATCCAGTACTTGTATCTTTTACATAAATACACTTGTCACATTCATTGATTTTGAATCCACTCTCTAACATGGTGTGGTCAAACTTTTGATGCCATTGTTTGGGAGCTTGCTTTAAGCCATATAATGACTTAAGAAGCCTGCAAACTTTGCTCTCTTGCCTAGGAGCTATAAAACCCTCAGGTTGGTTCATATATATTTCTTCTTCTAAATCTCCGTTTAGAAATACCATTTTCACATCCATTTGGTGAACTTCTAAATTCCTTAATGTGGAAATAGCAAGGATCATTCTAATCGAGGTTATTCACATAACAGGCGAATAGGTATCCAAGTAATCTAGACCTTCGTGTTGTCTAAATCCTTTGATTACCAGTCTTGCTTTGTACTTGTTAATGGTGCCATCGGCTGTTATCTTTTTCTTGAAGATCCATTTATAGCCTAGTAGTTTATAACGAGAAGGTAAATCTATGAGCTCCCAAGTATGATTTTGTAAAATAGAATCTATTTCACTTTTAATGGCTTCTTTCCATCGAGGCCCTTCTAAGGAATTTATCACTTCTTGATAAGAATTGGGTTCATTTTCTATAATAAAAGAGACAAAATCGGCTCTAAACGATTTCTCAGTTCTTGCCCTTTTGCTTCTTCTCGGTTCAACCTTATTTTCCTCGGGTTGATCTTGTCTCTCATCTTGGAGATCATTATCATCTTGTTGTCTCTTATCTTAGACAACTTCCTCATCTAATCTAGATGAGCTTCTAGTTTCCTTCATTAAACAAGGAAATATATTTTCAAAGAAGGAAGCATTCCTTGATTTCATTGTTGTATTCTTTTGTATATCTGGATTTTTTGAATCATGTACAATGAAACGATATGAACTGCTATTCCTATTATATCCAATGAATATAAAATCAACAAATTTATGTCTATTCTTTTAGGTCTTGGGTGTCGGCACAACTACCTTGGCTAGATACCCCCACACTCGTAAGTACTGATATGATGGTTTTCTTCCCGTCCACAGGTCATAAGGGGTCTCTTCTTTTTTCCTTATGATGTATCTTATTTAAAAGATATGTAGCCGTTAGAATGGCTTCCCCCCACATGTACTGGCCTAAACCAGAACTTATCAACATGGCATTCACCATTTCTTTCAAGGTACGGTTCTTCCTTTCGGAAATACCGTTTTGCTGAGGTGAATAGGGAGTAGTGAACTCGTGTCTGATTCCATGTTTTGCACATAGATTAGGGAATGGAGACACATATTCACCTCCTCTATCACTTTGTACAACCTTGATTTTCCTACCAAGTTGATTCTCAACTTTGGTTTTGTATAGAACAAACTTGTCTATAGATTCATCTTTACTTTTCAACAAGTAAACATAGCAATACTTTATACAATCATCAATAAATGTGATGAAGTACTTATTGCCCCTTTTTGTGGGTAGTATTTCAAATCACATATGTTTGCGTGTATCATATCAAGTGGTTTGGTTTTTCGTTTAACCGATTTAAAAGATGATCTTGTAAGTTTGGCTTCAACACAGGTTTCACACTTATATTTTGAATCAATATGAAAATTTGGTATGCTATTAAATTTAATCAAACAACGCATCAAATTAAAATTTACATGTCCAAGACAACAATGCCACATATTAGAAGACTCAATCAAGTAAGCATAATTATTCATTTTATTATTATCATTTATAACAACCATTACATTGAGCTTAAACATACCATTCACAGAATATCCTTTACCAATATACATTTAATTCTTAGATAAAACAAACTTATCATACTCAAAACAAGACAAAAACCAAACTTGTTCAACAGCCAATTGAACATAAGATTCTTGCGAATCTCGAAAACATACAAGACATTAGTCAACTTGAGCTCTTTCTCGGATGTCATCTTTAAAATAACATCTCCTTCGCCCTTGATATCAACAGTTGTAGAGTTGCCTATGTACAACTTCTCTCCAGTGTCAACCGCTCTGAAAGAGTGAAACATACTCTTATCAGCACACACATGACGGGTTGCCCCAGTATCAACCCACCAACTACTATTTTTAGAACCTACCAGGTTAACTTCATAGATCATGGAAATGACGTAAGACACCATAGCAATCATGTCCATATTATCATTCACTATATTAGCCTGGCGTGGATTCACCCGCTTCGGCATCTTGCAATTAACAGCACAGTGACCTGGTTGGTCACAGTTGTAGTAAGTCCTTTGGAACTTTTGTTTTATAATTCTAGCTTTTAGAGCAAGGTACTCAACCTTCCCTTTGACCTTCTTGTCATTCTTCCTTTTTCCTTTACCTTTTCCTTTGCCTTATGAAGAATGACCCAGCATGCTCAAACCATATTAGCCTTGGCAGAATCAGTGCATAGGTGTTTTCTGAGCAGCTTGTTGTCCGTCTTTTAATACTAAGATGAACAATCAAGTTCTTGCAACACCATCTCCTTTCTCTAATGCTTCAAGTAGTTTTTAAAATCTACCCAGCTTGGAGGTAACTTTTCAATAATAGCAGCAACTTGAAAAGTTTCACTCACAGTCATTCCCTCAACATGAATTTCGTGTATCAAAATCTGCAGATCTTGAACATGGGTTATCATATTTTTTGAATCAACCATCTTGTAATCCAAAAAATGAGCTACCGCAAACTTCTTTATACCAGCGTCTTCAGTTTTATACTTGCGTTGTACTCCCATAATTCTTTGGCAGTCATGGTCTTACAGTACATGTTGTACAAATCATCCACCAAACCATTCAGAACATAATTATGACATAAAAAGTCTGAATGTTTCCATGCTTCTACAGCTTGAACAGCCTGTACATTAGAGGGTTGACCTTCTTGAGGAGGTTCCACCTAAGGTGCAGTCTTTTTTAAGAACCGCGCAAGGTTCAAAGTAGTAAGATCGAAGAACATCTTCTGTTGCCACCTCTTAAAATTCTGTCCATTTAACTTTTCTGGTTTTTCAGCATGATATTTATGCGACACTAGTGTTGGTAACCGGCGGCACGATTACATTCACAGGACAGTCAACTATTAGTAATCAAATTACAAACCTGAAACAAAACCCCCCCCCCCCCCCATCACACAAAACAGTTAAAACAACTGTTATCAATCCGGTATCTGCATGCAACTGTGGTTGGGGACGGGGATAACTTCAACAGAAACTCCATCGTGGTTTCAGTGAATCAAAACAGAATCAGTTAATAGAAACACAGATCTTGGTTTCTATATAAACAGATATGAAAAATAGAAGGGGGTAGGGGGGATAAAAAATGGGGGGGGGGGGGGGGGGGGGGGTTTTTGTGGGTTGGGGGGGTGGGGGTTTTTTTTTTTGGGGGGGGGGGGGGTTGGGGTTTTTTTGGTTTTTTTTTGGGGGGGGGGGGGGGGGGGTTAGGAGTTTTTAGGGTTGAGGTTGATATTTGAGGGTGGTTTTGAGGGGTTGGTTTTAGTGGAGTTTTTAATTAGGGGGATATTTTATTTGTTTTGGTGTTTTGAGTGGTTTTTTGGTTGAGGGGGGTGTTTTGGGGGTTTGAGGTTTAATTGAGGGTTTAGGGTTTAGTATAGGGTGGTTTTATTTGTGGGTGTTGTTAGTTTGTTTTGTTTATGTTTTTGTTTATTTTGGTTTGTTATTATTTTTGTTTATTTGTATGTAGAAGTTCTAGGTTTGGTTTTTTATGTTTAAAGTTATAGAGTTTTTATTTGAAAGTTTTTATTGGATAAGGAGGGGAAATGGGTATTAGGAATTTAGTGGTATAATGTATGTATTTCTTGCGTGAAAATTTACGAAAAACATGTGAAGGTTTTGATCGATCGAACTGTTAGAAAGAGCTGTTTACTGAAGCTGCTGATGAAAGGAATTGAGTTGTATTATTCGGTTGTGTATAAAACTGAATGAGCAATGTTTATTTTATAGCATAAACATGTCTTGGTCACCAAGACAAAATATTGGCTTAAAAATAAATTGATTCTCAAATCTGGTAAAATTAATACACATGATTTGAAATATTTTATAAACACAAATATATTATGTATAAACTCGTTACATAAGTTTATATCTATTCCATAATTATTTTATAGAATATTTAGGAAAGCATTAAAAATAGAAACTAAATCTGCAGCAAAAACTTTCACGCGCAGGCGAACTTTCAGAGCGTTAAGTTCAGTGTTTGCAGTCGCGCGCCGGACTGCATGGGTTCAGCAGTTTCGAACCCCTCTGGTCCAGAAATACCATTGTTTCCGTGCACCCCCTGCGGCGCGCACGTAGGTGGTGGGAGCGATAACCAAACCTAAAGGAATTTGAAAGGTCAAGTACTAAGATATTTCCTTATAAACCTCATTCGACTTCCGTTCACTAGGCATGTGGATAGATGTTGAGGTTTCCAGATTTTTGTGTTCCACATGTCCTCATCATTGTAGAACACATTGTACATTCATCTAAACACACTTTGGGACGATACTTTAGCTCGTTTCAAAGCTCTATCTTCGAGATAACACAAGCCCAATCCTATATAAATATATATAAACACTACATATAGTTAATAATGTCCAAAGTTATAAAACCATCTACCTTGCAAAACCATTTTAACAACAAAAAAGAGGTCATATATAATCTGACTTTTCCATATCTTATATTTTATTGTTAGAAAATTAGGGTAGGGTTTTTGTGATGATCCTTGGATATCTTACTAGAATCTGTTCGAGTATCACATTCCCGTATAAAGTAATGTTAGTGCCAATATTACGATATTTAATTTATACGATCTCTTTATGTAAGATGATGACAAACATGTAACTGTAAACGTAACGTAAAATTCGCATGTTACTCGTAATCATTATCATCAATGCATACACTATCAACATCTTTCGACTCTCAAGTAAGACATCAAGACGACATTTGGTTACACCCGACTAAATCACATAAGTATGTAAAACAATATTAGAACTTGTAGATGAATCAAAAGTAAAAAGTTTTTGTCTTAAACGTTTTAATATTTTTTATAAATACAACAAAACTATTACTCAAAAATTATATTTAGATCAAATTATTTTGCATTAAAAGAATGTTTAGTTGGTAATTATTGTGAATTTTAAAATCTGGTCATTCTCCCTGAAATAAGTGTCATCTTTCAACCAGACAAATTTGTCACCACAAAATACAAAAATCAGAGCGTCTGTCGGGGCTCCTTAATATCGGAATCGTGACGCCCCCATAATTATTTGGTTCGGCCCCATTATATATTCTGGACCTGTCTTTCCGTGACAGAATGTTTTTTCAGCTCCTATAATATTGAGATCCATCTTTAACATTTTCACAACCAATATGTACGATTTTTCTCTGTTCTTTCCTCTCTTCTAGATCTCACTAAATCTCTCTTAAATCTTTGATCATTCGCAACGTACTGGTTAATCTTTTTAAATGTGATCAATCTTCTATCCATTCCTCATTTCCCCAAGTGCAAGAGAAGAACATTTCGGTCATCTTCAAGATCCGATAGTATGTAGTCTAGTTAGTCCGAATTTTACATATAGATCGAGTCCATGACTTAAATCTTTATAGTGTGTAAATCCTAAATGGATGAATATATTATGTGATGAGTTGATTATGGGTTGGTTAGTATTTTAGGCCTTAAAAATACATTGGTGAAGTGGTAGATTGGTTCTAGCTAAGATTAGGACTCGACATCTAGCTTAGTGTCAGAAAATATTGTAAGCGACGCGGTTAATGTGTTTAGGCCATAAAACACAAGGTTTGTTATGTTGGCCACAAACAATAACGGTTTTGGGTTATACTCAAAAGAAAACTCGACACTCGCATTAGTGTCAGAAAATAATGTAAGTCAATGTGTATCAGGTTTTCTCCGCTAAAAGGGAACTGTTGACTAGTGAAGTAACTCTCGGGTTGGATACTTGGGAAGTGGAGTAGGGCGAAGAGGAGCTTCTCGTAACCGAACTCACTATAAATCAACCGAGAGTCGGTTTTGGCATTTATTTGAACAGTGAGTTGTTCTCCTTACTTATGTCTTTACAATTTAGTGCTTTAACTTTTACACTATGTATTGTGCGTTATGATTGTATGTAAGTTTGTATATGTTATAGTTAGCGCATGGTTTTGTAGCCTTTGTTATTTGTGAGGTGTGAAAGTAGTAATAGAATATGCACTAGTTATTGTAACTCTTATCGAACACTTCTCATATTGCGTCAAAATTAGATTGGTGATTTGGATACAAAAGATCTAGTCCAAAAATCTCTTCCATTAGGCGGCTATAAATTGGCGGGCCCTAATTACAGGCGCCCCTTATATTTATAGGACCGCCAGTAGAGAGTGATGTAATTTTTGTATTGACTAATCTAAAGTTTTATAATGGAAACGTATTTACCCCCCTCTACGGTTTCCACAATTGGTATCAGAGCCACGTCGCTCTAGTTTTCAAAACAAATGGTTTTTTAAAATAGAGTACGATCCATGTATCAACGAAGTTACCAATGAAGGGGGACTAAATATGGAAATGGTTTTGTTGTTTGATTCTTACTATTTTGGTATTAAATATACTTCGTAAACAGCTTGAAGAGAAAGAAATTTTCTCAAAAAAACTTGGAAGTGTCAACTTATGTTTGTCTAAGTCATAAGAGTAGAAATGATGTCTAAAACACGAAATTTATATGCTGGAACAACTTTTTAAAGTCCCTTGTTCTACAGTTAAGTTACAAAATAATTTTGAACAAAAAAAGTGTTTTGGGGTCACTGGTGGCGGTCCCATAAATGTTCGGGCGGCCCCCAAATATATCTGGGGGCCGTCACCTTTATGGGGGCCGCCTACCTGTTTCGTCAGTTTTTGGTAAACTTTAAAAAAAATCATATAAATTCAACCGTAAGTACGTAGAAGTCGTGCCACTCGCCATTTTGAAGATAATTGAGTCTAGTTTTATTTAAAAATACTTTCAAGACTTTATTCTAAACTTAAGTCAGTCAGAAATGCAAAATACTACATAGTGGTCAAAACTATATATTTCGGTTTGACGTAAAACTTATAGTTTACCTTTTATTTCAAGTCAAGCATTTCTAGTCAACTTATCCTTGAAAACATTGATCTTTATTAATTTTTAAAATGGGGTGGAAACTATTTTTGTTTTCAAATAAAATCAAGCTATGTATACATCGTTATATCTAATACACAAAACGACGACGAATATCCTTATGTGTATGCTAGATTGATTAAGCGTTGTTTAACTTTGTTCAACCTTTGGTTAATAGGATATGTAAGTTAGAGGTAATTATACTATATGTAATTGAGCTTATTAATAACTAAACGCATGTGCCGATGTATGCTATTTGTAAGTTACTATTTTTCCGTATATGCCTAATAAATTACAGCTAGATTCCTTGCGTTAAGTTGCAAAATAGTTATGTGCATTGCATATACAACATATATCACTATTTTAACAAGTGTCCATAAAACATCTTGTAGATATTTTTGAGGTGTAGTATACCCATTAGAAACAAGAGTTAAATGAGGTTAGTCAAGTGTGTGAAAAATAAATGTCCTAAGATCATATGTTAAAATCCGTCACAAAAATATTTCCAACACATTAACTCTCGTCCAACAAGATGTCTAAATTTTTTCATCGTCTTGCTTTGTTTGACATAGGGATTGGTTTAAACAAAAGAAAATGTCATATGAATAAGTAGTTGTTCAGTAAAAATAAAGTTGGTAATTTTTATTGTTAAACTATTTGCTTGTGCTTGCACTTAATATAACACACACACACACACACAACATTAATATTCTTTTTGATTGAAACATATAGTATTTTTAACAAAAGGATGTTGTTGTATAAATGTTAGAAAAATTCATTATACACTACTAAAATGTCCAAAAACCTATGCGATACTAAGTAAAACAACAAATAGTTTTTTCCCACAAGCAAAACATATACAATCCTTAAGTTAAGAAATTAACTGTGTCTTATCATTAACCTCATACACTTACAACTAGTCTTTGGATTTTAATGGAACACACTATGAAAATTCTTTATTAGACTTCTTTTAATAAGATGTGTTCGTGAGGTTCAAGAAAGATTTCTGAATATATATCAACTCATTATTCAAACAATGATTGATATTATTATCGATTCTAATTGACATGTTTTTTGTATTAGAACAAGAAATCGATCTTATATTGTCTAGCTTTAAGTTATTTCGAAAATATAACAGAGAGTGATATCTTAAACCTCATACTCATCACACTCGATTGATATGAACACAACGACATCCCTTTCCAAGACGATAAGAATATTGCATCGGATCATAACTCAACACTAGTGTCTAGATGAAGTCATATTGAGTCTACTTGTCCCAAAGTTTTGTTCCAATAATTTGGCAAAAGTATGCATATAAATACACAATAATAGGATTGCTGACTTTGAAGTATTTGTCATCCGAAATACTCAAGTAAATTACCTGCAATGCAATTGGAAAAGTCCCGTTGTTTCGAAACAAAAATGATCAAATGCACAACATATGTAACTTTGCTCAAAAAATTCAAAAGCACAACTCGAAACCCAACTATCTTCTCATCAACTCTATCTTACAATTACCCAACAAACATAAAATATTTCTTCCTCCCAAAGAGAACCTTTTAACTCTATGCTAGAATTAAGAGAAATAACATATTCCACAAACCAATATCGAGCATGCTTACATACGTGATCGCGTAAAGGATTTTGAATATGATATAATTATTATTCAAAAGATTAACCATTCTTCAATCATTCAATCATAATTACAAAATTGAATATGAATCATGAAAATCGAGCATTAGGATACTATCAAGATCACGAAAATATCAATCAAATGACCATAGATATTTTTCCAAGTCTACATGTTTAACCATCCTCGGTTATTACATGAAATCACGAAGTCAATTGTAAAGACAACAAGATTAGTCATCAAATTGCAACTCACACTTGCAATGAAGATGTCCCTCATTGAGTCAAAGAGTTCAAATATTGTGTTATTAGCTATGGTCAACATTATACATGCTAAACTAACACACTCAGAGTAGGATTGCGACTTATAAATTTCCATTATGAAAATCATAACCATCTCACTCTCCCTCGAACTTCTGCGAATCGCGAGCAACCGACTCTACGAATCTTCATCCTTTTATCTCTCTTGCAACTACAACTCAAACAATATGAAATGAACCACAGTTAAGTCAAACTTCAACTATAATCACACTTCCTCTCCTCAAACCCTACACACTAAATGCGTCACCCACCATCCACCCCAAACCCATACACTGTTATAAAACACACAAACTCCGCGAGACACCTTCTAAGCGCCGCCAAACATTTGCACTTTCACGATCGATGATGCCTATCGTCCTAAATTCATCTTGGTTTAGGGTATATCCGCCGCACTATGACATTATATTTAGACACTCTTCCGTCTTGTCAAATCCTTTGGCATAAAGTCTAGACATGATGTAACTAAACTTTAGTTACTCATCATTATTTTCTACAAAGAAACACAAACCACAAGAGTCCTAAAAAATTTGAAGGTAAAATAACCTAATTGGATTTTCTTTCATAAAAACTTGCAAAGGGCATTATTTGAACATCTCTCATTATAAAGCATTACAATTGTCACTTTAAGCATACTCTAGTCGTTAGATGACCCATTCTTTCTTAAGCTATAACAACTTGCTTGCTCTCTCATTCAACCTTAATATTCACACATCTTGATTAGGATATGATGAACGAAATTAAAGGTACATTAAGTTTGAACCGAAATTAATAGGAACAGTTAGTTATAGTCATGGCAGGCCTTGTATGAAAAGACAATACAAATTTTATCTTGATACACTTCATATAAGAGCAAATAGAGGATTTCTATTGTCCTAACATGAGAATGACTACTGGAGAATCTATGCGAGCTAGAAATTCAATTTGACCCAATAGTTTTTAAATTGCTTCCAAGAGTGAGTTGGGTTCGTGGTATAGACCCATAAAATATTTGTTTTAGCCTGAATTTGAGGACCACTATAGATAGTCTCATATTCATACTCTAATTTGAAAAATGACTACCTCCTAAAATATGCCTAATGATAGTCTACATTGATAAATCCAATGTATCTATAATAGGAGTGCACACTAAGCGAAGTAGATATTAGGTATCTTCATAGTCCATCGAGACCTAATTGCATCTCAACATATGTTCTTTTGAAGTTACATGATGATAATTGTGGCTCTCATTGTAATGCAATTATTAATTCATTCAATGATTTATACTTATGCTACTAAATGGTTTATTTTCTTACTATTAATGTCATGTCTGTTGTAGAAAGCGTTTCGCCTTTTACTAGCAATTTAGGATAAAATAATCCTTAGTTTATCTAAAATAACACATGCCCTAAGTTGCTAAATGCTAACGATTGTTTTTATATTATGATTGCATTTAAAATTATCATGTTTTGTATGCGTCATTTTACATGACTTACGTGTTAATTGTGCACCTACACTATGTTAGCTTTAAATTATGCGCAAATTAATATTAAAATGTCATATAGTCGTACACATTATCTTGTTGATTAGTGTGTTGATGCATGCCTTAGATAAACTTGCCTGATTATATCAATATATCTTATGCATCTACGTATTATCTATATATATATATATTATTGATATATATATGAGAATATCGTATATATATAAATAGTATAATATATATATATATGATATGTTCTCACACTATAATATTTTTTCTCGCGTCTGCACACAAATCTAAAAATCAAAAGAAGTCTGTTAGAAAGGTCCCTACTCAATCCTCCTACAACCATCCTTTCCAGTCACAACCTTCCTTAATACAAATTATACACGTCTCCCCATTCTATCTTTCACACCCAATCCTATCAACAACTACATACAGCTCACACACAAAAATAGCTATCATAGACACCTTTTTACCCACAAAGCTCACTACCGCATCCTCCTTAAAGTTAGGCGATCTCTGTACAAAACTCTAACCCAATATCCCTTCACTCTTGCAAAATATAATCAACAGATCTTTTAACACTTCTACGCGAATCGTCAAAGTTACCATATACCGGTCCCAATATCACCAAAATACCCACATACCCTCTCATATCCCAAGCCATATTCTAAATAACACAATACACACGTACCTTAACAATTCGCCGCCTCCTCTTCTCACGCGACGAACAACAACCATTATATCTCTTCTATCACGACATGAAAGCATTACTTACTCTTCTCAGCGACCGAAAACATAACACTTCGCCTCATCTCCCGATAACTCAAAACCAACCCTACTCTCCACTCTTCACATCTCTGACAAACCACATACACACTATAATCTTTCGACTCCACACATCTCTCCTTCACACCTCCATCACCACACCCCGACCTCTACACAAACCATAGAGCATCGGTGCACAAAACATCTCCCTCTACATTTCCTTCGACTCATATATCTCTCGCTACCAAACACTTCATAAACAATACCACCATTGACATTACATCCTCTATAACGATCGCATTGTATTCTTATGAACACTCCTCAACAACTACTACAGCACAAAGACCAACCCAGCCCATTCTCTGAGCACATCCTTAGTCAAGACTGACTCGTCCCTGTATATCCTTCTGTAATCTGAGCATTATTTTCTTCTCCAAATCTTACTATTATATATCCAAAAATTCAAACTAATATAATTATTCATTACATATACAATATTCTTAACTATCATTACTTAATAATATAAAATCCTTACATCATCTCAATACTTACCTATTTCGCCGCTACCCGAACAACACCACCGCGAAATGAAACCTCACGCCCTCTCCACTTTCTCCTTCGGAAAGACCCATCGGTCCAAACAGGCAAACAACTTCATACCGACACAAAACCACATAAGACATGCCTCGTCAAGTGAATATAAACACTCAGCGTCGAGACTATTCATTCATCTACACACAACCCCACAATCAAACGCCAAGACCAGAGATCATTCATTAATATCAATTCGATCACAGCGTTTTAAGGATCCTGAATTGAACACACTATTCCTCCAGAAGAAACAGTTCTCTCTCTATATATACTTCTAGTTTGGATTTAGTTCCGATGTTTCATTCCATGTCTGGACAACTAACTACTCCATCCAATACTTTAAGTATTTTAAATAAGCGAAATACAAATTAAAATGTCGCCTCTTTTTTGAAAAATGTCCTCAATTCATCCAAACTCCCACCAGTTGGCTGTCGCGGCGGCCCCTAGAGTCTATTCTGGCGGCCACCAGATATAGTCGGGAAACCGCCGCAGCGGTCATGTTATACCTTGTGTTGTGTTTTTATTGTAGTTTCAATTTTGTTCTTAACACTTCCCACTTGCTACGATTGCGTCTACTCCACACCCAAACCTATACCCGAAATCTCTCTATATATCAATGAGTCATCTCATATCCTCAACACTCATAAAGCATCGTTCTTATGTATTCAAAAGTCAAGTGAGATTTTATAACGAAATGCGTCTCATTATCAATACATTCTTAAATTGATTGACTTACAATCCATCACTTCATAAATTCATAGACGAAATGGTCCTCACATCTCGCATACGTCTTGTCTCAAATTCATAGACGATTCTTCTCACTCCTAAACGTCTCTTCTCTCTTCTAGTAGTCGTTTCACTTCTGATAGTCTTTCTACTTCTAAAAGTTTCTTCTCACTTCTAACATTCCGTTTCACTTCTAATGACACTCATCTCAACGTTTCTTCTCACTTTTATACATTTCTTCTCATTTTCTAAAATCTTGATAACTATTAGAAATTCCTCCTAAATCCCTTTACAACTTAAATTATTCATCCGAAATATTAAATAATTTTGCAAATTAAATGCAAATGCCACGCCTTCACAAAACTTTTCCACTTTCTAGAAATAGAAGAGCAAAAAGAAGATAATAAATCTTGAGTGTTATTGAGTCACCACATTGTTGAGTCTCTCATTATTATTCCACCATGAAAGAACTACCACCTCATTTCACATCCCACTTTGTTCCTCAACATTGTCAACCAACAAAACACCAAACAAACCTTTAAATTCCCAATCATCCACCTTTGTCTCGATAGGATCATATGCACATCAATTGTTAGTGCAAATGATATATCAATCTTTTCTATCAACCTCTCGTCAACACGTTCCTTCTTTAGTATCGCTCATCCTTTCCCACTTTTCGGCTCTATGAAATCATTTTCATTCACATCCAAGAGCATATCGTCTCCATCCTCGTCTTATTTTTCTTTTTATTCTTTTAAAGTATATATACATAAATATCCATAGTAATAATATATATATACTATATATAAATATATATATGATAGTATATAATATTACATATTTTTTTCAAGATATAAGTATCCATTCGTCGACTTTTAAAGGTCATCTTCATAATATTTTTTTACTCAATCAATTAAATGATCTCACTCGTTATAAAAGTCGGTTAAATCGTTTATCTATAAGGCCATACTCTCGATTCTTTATTTCATCAATTAAGTTTATTTTTAAAATAAATGATTACGGTGTTTAGTTTCTACTTCTCTTCCATTGTCATACTTTAGATAATTTAAAACGCCAGAGAAGCAAGTCTAGTTCCCGCTAATTGTCTTGCGTATATGTATATAGTGCACATGTCTACTAACTTTGTTTTGAAGCAAATTGCAAAGAATTGTTACTTAATCGTTTGTATTTGAGAATTACAGTAATTATGGAGTACTTGGTGAAGATTAGCAAAAAGGCACGCATTCTAGAACTTAAACGAAGACATTTAAAGATTACTGTTCTGACATCCAATATGCCGTATCCATCAAGGAAGATACGGTGTATTTGTGTCTACACTTCACTAAAGACCACAAAGGATCAAGGATCAGTATGTCGTATCTAGAGAAGACCAATACGCCGTATTCAAGTTATGGAAATAAAATATTCTGGAAGATATCAAACGTGGTCCCTACTCCAAGAAATTCCCAATACGTCGTATTGACCTCAGTCAATACGTCGTATCGACCAAATTCCAGACCTTATAAATAGAAAACCTTAAAACAGGGTTTCAGTGTGCTAAATCATATTTTCGATACCTAAACCATAAAAGTCGCTTTTCAGAAGAGAATAAGAGAGCAGAAGAGTTCTTGCAACATAATTAATTCCATAGGAAACAACTTGTAATCTCCTATACTCTTGTAATCGTTCAATTTTTGGAATCATTTGTTAACTCGGTTAGTTTACCTTGTCTAAATTATTACTTTTGTATTGATTATGACGTTTGAAGGCTAATACCTTCGGGTATTAACTATTTTTACGAAGATCTAAATGTTTGGTTTGTTTATCTCGATTGCTTAATTTATCGTTGATTGCTTGTTTATGTTTATCAGTTTATACCTGTTTACGTGCTTTTGTATGTGACCTATCATTCAACTGGATCTAGTGGTACGTACCAAGTAATCTAGATGCCGGGATGGCTCTCCATATAGTGATTTATAAATCTAGACCAATATGATCACGAATAATAACCTATCTTTGCCCTTATATTGTGAGCTTAGTTAGACCGGAAGGTGACCCTTGGGATCAACGAGTACGTTCTCAATTAATTGGTAAAGACTTGGTTAGTGTACTACTAGTGTATGAATTGCCTTAAAGCAGTAAGTTGGTAAAGTCTCTATGAGCTAGGGTTCAACAAGATCACCATTGCTTTAATCCCTAATATAGATTATAATCAACAAATAAGGATGCTTTATGCGGATACGTTTTGTTAGTGCAAATATTACGATATTTAATCTATACGATCTTTTTATGTTTTGGTAATGACAAACATGTGACTTGTAATACGTAACGTAAAGTGCGCAAGTTACTCGTAATCACAAATCATCAATGCATACATGCATCAACATTTCTAGACGTCTCAAGTATGCATCAAGACGGACATTGGTTTACACCCGACATAAATCACATAAGGTATGTACAAACAAGCATTAAACTTGTAGGATGATCAAAGAAATAAGTTTTTGTCTTAAACTTTACATTTTTATAAATGTAACAAAATAACTTTTTCAAAACTTAATTAGACAAATTATTTTTGAATTATAAAGAAATGTTTTATGTTGTAATTATTTCAAAATTCAAAATCTAGTTCTTTTCCCCCCCAAAGCATGTTACACTTTTACCAGACAAGTTTGTCACCACAAAAAGACAAAAACAGGAGCGTCTGTCTAGGCGGTCCCTTAAATAGGCCGGCGGCCCCCTAATATATCTGGGACCGCCGTTTCCAGACATGCTGTTTTTCAGCTCCTATAAATAGTGGGTCACCTCCAACTATTTTCA
>BQNB010023738.1:2756-44204 GCA_026074375.1 Tanacetum coccineum | reverse complement strand
CCCAGCAATGGGCTCTGCCCCTTGACCCCGCAAAAGGCGCTGCCCTTTGACCCCTGCATTTTGTCATGGTCGAAAACATATTAACTCAACGAGTATGCACTCCACACTTCCTTAACTCATATCCGAACCGAATATGAAATCTCATAAGTCTCTAGTAAATCGTCATTACCTAAGTGGCCTTCGATGACACTAATATCACCAACATTTATTAGTAGACAATTAATTTGAGGTATTTCCAAAAAAAATATGAACAATGATTTTTAGACAAAAGAAGTAGTTTAAAGTTGTGTTTGGTAATAGTAGTAGTTGCACACTTGCAGTCAACAGAGGAAGCAATGACTATTTTTTTATAAAAAGAAGTTTGATAATGTAGTTGTAGCTATTGTCATAGTGTGTAAAACGATTTTTAAATTCTTAACACTTCTAAATGCTATTCAATGAATCGTGATAAATAAGTATTTCGAAGAAAAAACATAAACTGCTTGTTGCTAACGCTGAAAACTCATAATTTCACCGCTCCATATACGGTTAATAAACACTGTGCTTCAAACACAACCTGACACGTATACCTTTAAAACCAAAGTTCCATGCACACAATACAAAATAGAGTAAATATGGTAGATTGATCAATGCCTATAACAGAATAAAAAAAGGATAGTAAATTTCATAAAAAAAAAATATCATGGGGTTAATTGGCTAAAAATGTATTATACTTGACATTTTTTGTCATTGTGTGTAGAATATTATTTTTTTTGTCATTGTGACACCAAACTTTTGAATTCGTGTTGTTGTGTGTATTTTGTCACCATTTTACCCTCACTCTTTTCAAATTTTGAAGGGTAAAATGGTCATTTTTCATGCAAAAATTGTCACAAAATACACACAATAGCACGAATTCAAAAGCTTGGTGTCACAATGGCAAAAAAAATTGCATTTTACACACAATGACAAAAAATATCAAGTATACATTTTTAGACAATTAACCCTATTTATTATGTATTAAATGCACATACTATTTATGAAAAAGAACTTTAAGTCAGTATTAATGAAAATTATTGTTTTCTATAGCATGAATGTAATTTAATGGCTATAAATCCCTTGTAGTCGTCGAACCTTTGAGTTCATAACACAAATCCATCTCAACCTAGCAGTCGATATACATGGCTAATACTTTGTTCAAAATTGTTTTTTTCGCAACATTGTTGTTGCTCAACACTTACGGTTATTCTCTTTACTCATTTTATAATTTATTGCGTTCATTTTTTGTTTCAAAATCACGTGTTTGTTTTGTTCTTGCAGTATTTGGAGCTGATGATGTTGAAAGTGTGAGTAAAACAACGGTTGTCGTCCCAAATGATGAAGAGCGACATTGTGAACGAAGGGTTCCTGATTGCGATGGCTATTGCGAACGCGGGACGATTGCTTTTTGTTTGGAGGGAATTTGTCGATGTATTAGATGAAGAAGAAATAAAACTATAAGCATTATGTTGTGGTGTTTGTTTTTGCCCAAATGATATTCAAATGAATTGTATTTGCTCGATCTTCAATGTCAATTTATTAGAAACTAAAATGATGATATAACAAGCAAAAGTACCCGCGCGTTGCTGCGGGGCGGGTTATTTTTTATTGGTGTACTTAGGCATAAGAACCCGCGTGTTGTGGCGGGGCTAATTTTTTTTACTTAGGGTAGACGGGTTTTTTTCACGCCGTTTATTTTAAAGTTATTAAGTACGCACGTTGCTGCAGGGTGTTATCTTTATTTTATTTTTTATTTATTTTGTGAGGGATTATTTTTTCGGTTTCATGGTTAATAGTTTTTTTTTATATGGGCCCTATGGATTGGGATCATGGTTTGCTGGGATTTTTTGATCTGAATAAAGTCAGTATTTTGTATATTTTTTTTATGTTGTGCCGAACAATTTTTTTTTTTCAATATTATTTTGTGCGGGTTTATTTTTTTGGTCTCATGTTTTATAGTGGTTTTTTTTTGTATGGCCTTATGTGTTGGGCCTCATGGCGCGGGTATTTTTTTATCTGAATAAATCAGTACTTTTGTAATAATCTTTTTTTTATTTTGTGCCGAATATTTTTTTTTTATTGCGTATTTATAAAAAAAAATATTTATAAAAAAAAATTGGGCCGGCCCAAACTGAGAGCCCATTGGGCCGAACACTGTAGCAGCTACAGTAATATGAATAGTAACAAAAAGAAGAAAACGTTGTCGTTTCTCTTTTCAAATGTGTATGAAGAAAATGAGAGTACGTCGCGTAAATTTTTTTTCTTATTTTTGGCCAAAGAAGGGGAGCGGGATTATAAAGTTTTTTTAGGCTGATGAACAGTAACCGAGCCCAGTGGGCGGTGGTAGAGTTCTTTTTTTTCGTTAGAAGCAAGGCAAAACGGAAGTCTATGTATAATGAGAGTACGTCCACGTATTTTTTTTTTCTTATTTTTGGCCAAGAAGCGTGAGCGGATTTATAAGTTTTTTTTTTTTTTGGGACCGGATTGAACAGTAACGAGCCCAGTGGCCGGGTTATGTTCATTTTTACTATAGAAGCAAGGTTAAAAACGACGTAAGTAAACACTTTTAAAATGTATATTACCATAATAGAGTAGTATCCCGTAATATTTTTTTTCTTATTTTGAGCCATAAGAAAAGATAGCGGCTTATAAAGTTTTTTTTTTTGCCGGGTCGCTTATGAACAGAACGAGCCCAGTGGGTGGGTTACTGATATTTTACATGTAGAAGCTAGTAAAAAACGAGTAAAGTACCCCATTTTAAAATTGAGCAATTTTTTTTTCATTTTATTTGTTGGGGTTTATTTTTTCAGGTCTCATGTTTGATAGTTTGTTTTGTTCTTTTATAGTAAAATACAATCGCGCTGTTTTTTTTTTTGCCCAAGGCGATAGAAAGCCTGTCGGTAAATAGTTAAAAATGAGAGTAAAGTCCCGTAATTTTTTTTTCTTATTTTTGAGCAAAGAAAGGGGAGCGGTGATTATAAAGTTTTTTTTTTTCCGATGAACAGTAACCGAGCCCAGTGGGCCGGTTACTGTTCATTTCACTGTAGATGTGTGGCCAAAACGACGTAGTATAGCTTTTGTAATGTGTATTACTATAATTTGTTGTGATGTTATGATACTATCAACTATCATGTGATAAAACCGTCCAAATGTTTGTCTTTGTTTTTTATCCTTTTAAAAATAAAGTTGAACAATTTCTAAGACTAGATCCACCATTGTATATGGAGAGAATATTATTGTTGTATCCTTTTGTTCTCCATACACAACCTGCTGAGGCCTTAACAGCAGTGTCCCATTTTACCCCAACAGTACTAACTTGTTTTACCTTAGCAGTATAAACTTTTTGGTTTGAGAAATTTGTTTTTAGTACTGTTGTTCTTTTGAAAGGCCTTGATGATGGTGAATGAGTTTTGTGAAAAACATTTGCTGGTCTAACACCATTCACAATGGGCTTAACAGTATTAACTTTCAGAACAGTGCTAGTTAGTACTGTCTGTCTGTTAACATTTTGTCTAGCAGTACTAAAATTGTTAGTACCGCTAGCTTTAGCAGTATTAACTGGATTAATTCCAGTTCTTGTTTGTACTGCTAAAGGAACAAATTGATTTTGTTTATTTACCCTTTGAACATTGTTCCATGTTGGTTTCCTCTCCCTTGTACCATTACCCTTAGACATATTTTGTTTGTTTAGTCAACACTTTCTCCGTCAACTGTCACCAATGCTTTAGACTCTTCTTTCTTTCCAGTTCTGCTCCTATCTTTATTTCCAGTATTCCATCCATCCCTCCTCCTGTTATCTTCCTTTGTTCTATACTCTCTTGCAAAATGCCCTGTTTTGTGGCAGTTGAAGCATTCCACTTTGGTTTTATCAAAACCTGCTTGTAGGCAAAACAAGGTGTATCAAGACCTTTTGTTATGTACTGAGCACATACTCATCATCAATATCCTGATTCACATAACTCCTCATTATAAGATCATCAGACCAAACCTTAGGTTGTAACATCGACATTTGATTCCTTGACAACATGTCGAGATACTAATATCAGAAGGTCTGTACTAATGTTATAGTCACATGTATCAAGTTCAGTTGTTTTGGGATTCAGATTCACTTGGGTTGAGTCTTTTGCTGTACCATAAATGTAAGTTATGAGTCATCTATTCAATATCAGAGTCCAGAGGGCAAATAATTCCCTTTCATGGTGGGAGGTAACTGCTTGGCATTTCACATGTTTTACAAGCCTTTTATGCAAAGTAGATTTTCAAAATCACTGTTATGCCCTTCTAAGAGAAGACACTTTGCAAAACTAAAAAACTTCATTTCATACCACAATCCCACTATATCTGTAATCACCATACCCAAGCCCAAATTTATCCCTGGCACTCATATGAGAATTTACAATTTTACCAAGATTTTTTGAAGAATGATTCCATTTGTCTACTATTACTTCTAAATCATCTTTTTCTTTTTGAGCTTTAGCCAACAATTTCTTATGGTATGTTTACATCTGTGTTATCATCTAAATCTATTTCATAAATTTGATTTTATGTTCATACCAAAGTTGAACCTTGTTTGATGGGCAACTAACTGTCTTCAAACTTTTCGTAAGCCATGAGTATAAGCCTTTATATTTCTACCTAGCATAACTAAGTTCCTCTCTCTGAGCATCATAATAGTCTTTTAAGGTTAGCATAAGACTCTTTACACTCATTTGAACAGGAAGTTACCTGTGTGATTGATCCTGAGCTATTGCTAGCCATGAAAGCATAATTTTCATCATCTCCTGAATGAGTTGTCCAATCAACACTTTCTCCATCAACTGTCACCATTGCTTTAGACTCTTCTTTCTTCCAGTTCTGCTCCCATCTTTATTTCTAGAATTCCCCATCATCCCTCTCCCTGTTATCCTTCCTTTGTTCTAGCACTCTCTTGCAATATGCCCTATTTTGTGTAGTTGTAGCATCCACTTAGGTTTCTATCAAAGCAAACAGGTTCTTTTGCATCAGAAACTGTAGCTTTTCTACCAGTTCTTCTGTAGAGACTTCTTTATTCTCATGGAGATCATTTGCCACTTGCCATTTTTAATCCATTTCTTCAAGAAGTCATATTCATCAACCTGTCTACAAGTCCCATGATCCAAGTTTGAGGACAACTAGATTGACTTGCAAGCAAGGAATATGATGAGGTTGTTCAAGCTTTGAATAGTGACCAGAAGTATTGGAAACACCATAAGCGGTACTAACATCATTTAGTACTTGCTGGTGTTTTCCAAAACCAAATGCTACATTTTTTCAAGTTTGGGAGGTTGATGCAGTATAGCCTTTTACACATTTTCAAAGACTCTTAGATGTTGTACAGTCTTCAAAACTGAGACAGATGTCCATAAACCTGTTTGTTCCTCATAATTAAGGAACTTGTAACCAAGCTGAAGGTAGAGATCTTAGAAATTTTTGATTTGCATATCTTCAGTAGATACACCTGCTCCATGAATCTCTAACTGACTGAGAAGACTTTGGAATCTCTCATAGCCTTTGTGAATCCCATCTGTGTTGGATACAGTGAATCCTTCAAACTGTTGCTTCAAGATGTACTTCTGCATCTTCTTGGATTCATCATTTCCACCAAATCTGGATTTGATGGCATTCCACATATCTTTTGCATCAGTCATCTTATGGAATTTAGCTAGATGATCTTCTGGTATGGCCATAAGCAAGGTGGTCCTTGCTTTTCTTTCTCTTTCTCTGGCCAACTATTTCTTCTCCTGTTTTAGAGGCAAAAATTTTAAGTGTCCTGTTTGTATCAGTTGTGACTGACACAGACCATTTTCCATTTTGGATAACCTCCCCAAATATGATAGTACTGTATGAGCGAAATAGTGGTTCTATCTTTCATTAGCCCTATATGATCATATCTCCCATTTTGCGAATAAGGCACTTGATGGTTGAAGACTTTATGAGAGATATGTTGTGTGTGGTGTTTGTCTGTGACCTCTTGGGGAGGGGTGGTGGTGATTTTCACCTTGTGTTTCTTAACATGTTTAGGTTTTTGTTTGGTTGGAGATTGAATAACGGTTTTAATCTGTTCTTCTTACTCAAAGTTTCTCAAAGCTCTGATACCACTTGATGGTCCTGAAAAACTGAATGGATCTTTGCAGCCTATAAAGGATGATAGCCAGTATGTATAAATACAAATGACTATGTAGAAACAATGACTGAATACAATATGTTAATGCGGAATCTAACACTGTACTAAGAAGAACAATGACAACTGAATAACAACTTTATTAATAGTTTCTTTATATTACAGATTGCTAACTTATTGATTTTGTATAATTCTATTATCTTGTGTAGATCTGTTTGTGTCCTAACTATGCCTAGGTGTTCCTTATATCTCAAGGATAACCCTAAATAGGCTTCATATCTTTTCTAAAATATCGCAAAATATCTTTTAAATATCTTCTCAACGGTAACTAACTAGCTTACGTACAAAACGTACACTAACTACAGTACTAACTACTTGTACTGACGGTACTAATTATAACTGACAGTACAAACTATTGTACGTATTCGGTACAAAAGTTAAGAAACATTAATATCCTAACAAGATTGTACTTCAAGAGATGAGGCATCAATATCAACATGATTCAAGATGAAGAATTACTTGAAAAGTGACATGTCTGGGAGAGTAAAAAGAAATTATTGTCTCTCTATATCACACGAAAGACACACCATTGGTTCAAAAGCTGCCAAAAAGCTCCAGAAGCTCCAGCATATATCTCTGATTAATAAATTCCTATTTGTATTGAAGAAAGGAAATTCTGGACCCCGAGAAGATAAGTTTTAGTCACTAGAAAGTAAGTTTCACTAGTTTCCAGCAATTATCTTCAACGATGATGAATATTTGAAGAAAAAACGAACAACCGATGGTTGAATAAATTGTTGTACAGAAATATCAATCCTTATGCTCGATATTGGTGTTGAACCTTGGAAGAACCTCATAGCGAAGATCTTCTACATAAGGAAACAAAAGAGCCTGGAAAACCAAAGGAAGAGATTTATTCAAACTCAAAAATCGTTCAAGTCATCAAGACATATTGGGAATTGGGTCATGAACACAAGTTTATCACAGAGATTGTTGCAAGAAGAGCTAATGATTGCATCGTATCAATTACCGAGCCTGATTACAAGAATTGGATTAACAGACGATATTTAGGACATATACAATGTGATTATGAATGCAAAGGTACCAGATTATGCAGATATAATAGGGCTAGCTATGGTCTTTATCATTTCTTCATTAGAAGTTTCAGTGATATGGGAAAGAGAGTGCATGACTTCCCAACTTGGAATGAAAGCTATCAACAGAAGGTTACTCCTCACTGCACCCAACCAATACCTTACACCAGGAATTGAAGAGCATGATATGTTCTCCATCATCTATGATCCATGTGCATGGAATTAATTACAAGAATAGTAAGAAAGAGAAACGGGTGATGAGACATACAGAAATTCATAAGTTTTGTGATGCAACGTTAAATAGAGTATTAGAAGGTCTGAAGAGCTATAATAATGACGTCAAGTAGATAGTACAAAAAGATCTCATCCAAAGATGAAAAGAATATCTTGAAGTTGTTTGAAGAAGAGATTGAAGAAAGATTGAAGCATCGAAGGCAGATGAGAAGATGGGAGATGTACGTGAATGGAAGACCACTTGGATTAAGAAGAGAACGTCCTGAATAATCGACCCTTAGGGGGAGATTGTTAGGATCATTAAAAGTGTCGATTATGTGATATTGTATTATTTAAAGTCATGATAGTGTTTCTTTTGTTAATGTCAATAGTTTTAAAAAGGTATATTATGCAAAAAGAATGAAATAGCGATAATTACCTAAAAGTCTAAGGGACTAGATGTGACAAAGTTAGGAAAATAAGGAATGGAAGGAGGCTTCCCACACCATAATAAATTCCCTCTAATCTTCATTAGAGGGTGATGCATTTTGTAACAAACTCTTTCATTTTCCCTTCATTTTATATCATTTGAATTTCAAATACTTGTCCTTCTCTACTATTCTCTCTATGCATTCATGTATGATATGATTGATTCAAGATTCATGTGACCTATCAAATACAAATACAATGTATCAAAACCCTATAAGATCTAATAACATTGAAGAATTCATGCAAACAATTATGAAATAAAATCAATATAAGGAGAAATCCAATGCCATCCTAATGGTCTCATCTAGCCATTTTTAATTAACTTCATCACCCAACACCTTCATAACGCTCACCTGAAAATGATGCTTAAAACGTCAACACAATGGTTGGTGAGAGTCATAGGTTTTATGACACCCATACAAGATTTAATTCAATTACTGTGATTATAAAAAAATGAAACATGGCAGGACAGTTAAGCTGGCTATTATACTTGCTAACATGCATTTAACTAACAATCACCATTAGGACATAATGTGTCCCCTGATCCAAACCATAAAATAAAGTCATGGAGAGGTATGATATCCCTAATCCCAGACTCTTGGTATCATATCCGCACAGTTTCATACCCACACAAGGTAGGCGAAACCTCTTACCCACAAAGTAGGCGTAGACCAATGCAACATCATACAACATGCAACACATAACATATAATAGCTACTTAAAAGTCCATGAGTAACTTAAACCACGTAATCACAGCAATCAAAACATTAAAAAACATATTTTGCATCATTTCCATCCCAAAAAAACATAGTAAAATGGGACTATGAAACTCACCTGATGCTCAACTTACTTGACAAGATCTTGCACACAATCTAAACAGAACAAACATAAGTTACACTCGGTTAGGCTAAATGTCTAAGTCAATGTAACAATCACATGATGGACTTCTAAACTTTACACTAAGTTTATAATCCTTTATATACATCTCCTAACTTATTTTCATACCCTATATGACCTTACTCATTAACTTCCACTTTTACAGTTTCTGACTGAATTTTGTAGTTACTTTACGACCACAAATAAAATATTAAATCACCTAATTGATGGTTTTCCTTGGATTTACTAGTTCCCCAATGAGTTGTGAGCTACTGTGATTTAAAAAAAATTAATATTAAGTGGAACTATTTTATAAAAATTCATCTTTGCAAAGTACTCAGATTCGGATCTGATCGAACCACTCAAAAGTTTGAATTGACCAGACCCATTTAGACACTTGGTAAAATTCTACAAAAAATCCAGAAATTCATATACATCATGAACTTACTACAATAGGAGTTTCGTTTATTAAAACAAAGTTTTGATATGGTTTTTGACCTCATAAACACAACTCAGAATCTAACCCGAATTTACTGTTTTGACAACTTTTCTTGCGAAAATTATTTGACTAACTTCCCGACCTCAAAACCTTTTTCGAGGCTGGATTTACAAAACAGACTCGCCGAACAATATCAATAGACTTAATATTCATCAAAAACTCGTTACCAATCATGAGAATAACATTCGAACAAGGATACTCCAAAAATTCTGCTCAACCCTAAAATTCAGTTTTTATTGCGTCAACTCTAACCGAATACATCAATATGATTCAATTAAAGCCCTAAACACTTCTATTAAGTTAAACATTATAAACCCCTGTTTGTGTAAGTCCTGCCCTAATTTAATTGCTCCAACTGGTAGGCCCTTAGGAGCGAAGTGACATATGGATAATAGATTAGTAGGTGATGACAAAGTTGTTTTGCTATATTCACTGTCATATAGCACTATTGTCCACTGATTTGAATTATTGGCATAGCTTTTGGGTTTAAGGTCAAACCTACGAGCTCACCAACATTATTGTTGACGTTTTCGAGTATCATTTTCAGGTGAAGTGAAAGAAGAATAGTTTGATGATTGTGATAGCAGACTTATAAGTATCTCGAGTGGAATTTAATGTGATGTCTTTCTTGTTTAGTTTATTTGGCTTTAGTATTTGGATGTTTTGGATTAAGTTTGGATTATGGACCCCTGTGAGGGCATTTGAATAATTGTAAGAGATTGTGGATTTTAGTTACGATTTGGGACATCACTCGAGGTTGTTCAAGGTTGATGATCTTTATAGCACTTGAAGTTTATGCATTATAGTTTTCTCTATTTTGTATCTTGTGTTATGATTGATCATTATGTTGCATTCTTGAGTTTTCGCCATTGTCGGGGTGTGACAATGGTTAATGCTCAGCACCTTACAACAAAAGTCAACAGGACCTCAGCAAACATGATTGAGCTAGTTGGGTTGATGTCTCGAACTGTACAACGCATGGAGACATCAGCACCACCTGTGTAACACCCCCAAAATGGGTCGCAGCGGAATATGGGTTTGGGAGTGTTACTTCATGGATCAATAGCACAAGATATATACAGAACGATCATTAAAAGTCGTTTAAAACCGATACATTAGATTTGGCAAATTATTTGTTACAAAAGCTCGAAGCTTCACTTGTTCACTTGTTCAAAATACCAAGATTTCCAGCCCATAACAATTATACAAACGTAATACGACCAAATCTTTAATGCATGACATCCCTAAAACATAACCACCAATGTATCCCTTGTCACTCGGCCTATTGATCCCCTTGAAAACACCTTTAAAACGTCAATCAATAATGTGGTAGATTCATAGGTTTTGTAAAATGTATGAGTGTAGTACCGCAATTATTTAGAGTGTGATTGCAATGGTATACATATGTCCAAAATAGTAAGTATTGCATTTGTATACATACTTCAAAAAACAGTAAGTATTGCAATGTATACCATATCCAAAACAGTTAAACAGTATAGCATGGTATACAATATCCAAAACAGTAAGTATTGCATGGTATGCAATATACAAAACAATAAGTATTTCAAAGTTACTTACGTCCAATTGTAAAACAAAGCATTTCTCACCCTAAAAACTTATAAATCATTGTAAAATGTAAAACGTGGGCCATGATACTCACCCTCGATAGATTAGTTTTAACAATGTAAATCACAACTGAAAATGCGTCACAGTTACGCCTGAATGCAACCTAATCGATTATAAGTCGTATGAGTACTAAGTACTTTGAATAACTACAAATATATATAATTCTATATAGCTACATCATCATCTAATTGTGTTTATGAAATAATATTTAAATTGCATTTGCTAAATATTATCCGTGTATTTGAACTCGTATAATCGTTAAATAGTTCAATCGTCTTTGTAAAATAATATTTATAAAGTTTAAACAAAGTATAAATATTATTTAAGTGATTCTAAAATATTTCACAATTTTTTTTATTAAAAACGAACCAACAAGTAATATCACCACAGGAAATAGTGCACAAGTTATAAAAATAGGCTAACATTATCGATTAAGCCGTTTGGTATGTTTCTTACGTCCGCGCTTTCGTATTGAGACAACGTATCAAAATATGACATTTTTGTATTTCATGTCCTCAGGTGAACAATACTTTTTACTGTTCATAAACTTTTATAAAATTAATCGTCGTAAACCCGTAAATGTCGTATTTTACTCGTTTTAACTCCGTTTTTAGTGATTCTTTCGAGCACGTCTTTGTTTTTAAAAGTTCTATCATAATATATGAGTTTATCAAAATGTTCATGTCTGAATAGGAATAGTAATTTTTAAGAAAAAAGTATTATTATCGTAAACTCGCGGAATAACATAATCTTCGTATTGATGAAAAATTATGATCTTAATATTTTGGTATCCTAAAAAAGGTACATCTGATAAAAATAACCCATCATATATATCAGTAGTGGTCTTGATATGTGAGAAATCACATATCCTTATTATATCCAAAATAGCCCTTAAATGATCAAAATGTGCAAAATAATGCATGGAATTAGTTAGTTTTTTTTGTGAATGTGTAGGTACGGATAGTGCAAAAATCATAAGAAAATGGTCAAAACCGGACAAACACGAACACGAGAACGGATAGAGTGCACAAGAGCCGGAAGTTTCTAGCAAAGGTCATCAAAAGTCAACCCTTGGTCAACCACACAATAGACAAAACCTCAAAATCCCGAAAGAGCCTTAATGTTTAAACAATGAGAGCCCGACGACGGAGTGAGCGCGCGAACGAGCGACTAACACCCGTTATCTCCCTTTTATAAAAGAGATAACTATCTCTTATAATTATAAAACCATTTAACCAAACTGGCCCAATACCTTTTATAGACCCGGGCCCAAGTCAACAACCCAAACCCCTAGGTCAAACAAAGTTATAAAAAGGAAAGAAAAGGCGCGGGAAAACCCGTTTTTACTGTTCATCGTCGTTCTCATTTTACCCTGCTTAAAAAACAAAGGGTAAATCCCAATTGACTACGTGGAACAAAGATTCGAGTAATAAGCCACAGCTCAGCAAAGAAACGTCACCTCGAGAGCTTCTATTGGTCCATTTACACAAAGGGAATGACACGGTGGATTCAAACAAACACACCAAATGATGGGAAATTTATACTAAATCCTTTGTAAAAGAAGCACAAAGTCTCTGACACACGGAATGCCATGTTAGCAATCCGTGTGCTCACACTTTGATCAAACGGATGAGAAAGAGCATCAAATGATTGCAAGAATTAAAGGGCCAAGATTTAGAGATCAAGGAAGAGAGTGTTCAGACACTATGAAAACTCCCATCATCTCTATAACTATAGCTCGTCTCCTCCACACATCGTACTCTCTTCTTTTTCCAGCTTTTGTAGTAGCTTAATATAGTTTTTTTCTTATCTCTACAGAGCTATGCTAATTTTCCAATAAATTGTAATTTTAATATTTATCATTGAATCTTCTATTTCAAGTAATGTAACCAGCTATTAAATCAATGAAATCGTAGTTTACTTTATAAAATCTGTTTTTGCTTATTATGTTCTTAAAATTCCAAAAGCTCTTTTCTACTGTTTCATAAGCTTAAATCTACTCATAAGCTAGTTACTAACTCAGTTAAGCTCATAAAAGCTTAACTGAGCTTTATTCAAACAAATTCACCCCCTAAATTTACCTAAGCTTTGGATAAGGATGATAAGCCAATTCGGGAAGGGCTTATTGGAACCCACCAGCTTGTTCTAAACAAGCTGAAGCTTGTTGATTTAAGCTCATAAGAGCAGACACCTCTGTTTAGCTAAGGTGTGAGGTACACTTCTCAATATTAAGGTTTTAAGAGTTCATTGTTTGAAACTGTTAAGTTGTAACTTAATTTAGTTGCTTATTTGATTGTGCTTTAGCTTATTGTATTTTTGTGTTGTTTTTGAGTTTATGAATGTGTTAAAAAAGGTTAGGAAACAAGTCTAAATCTGCAAGTTTGTTTTGAGTTTTTCAAAACCTGAAAAAAAAGTGCTAATTATGACAATTTGGAGAAAATGCTTTTTCAAATGCTTATTGTTGCTTATTGTGAATTTCAAAATGCTTTTTGATTTTCGATTATTGTTCTTTGAGGTCCAAATTTAATCTGTTTTAAGGTCTGAGATCCATAAGGATCTGTTTGTGTGCTTATTTTTAAGCTCAAAAGTGGTGTTTTGTTAAAATTGAAAAAAGTTTTCTAGTGTTAAAAAAAACATTAACAACGAGGCAACGCTAATTCACAGCTAAATAAAACAGATTTTCAATAATCTTTTAAAGGTCGCATAATTGAGTTTCAAACCTCCTTTTTGATTAAGATTTGTAGCTTTTTGTTAAGCCTTTTCGTGGTATAAATCTTAAGCCATAAGGTTCCCATCTTTGAGCTTATTTTTAAGCTCAAAGTGACCCCTTTACTTTTGCCTGCTTTTTTATCCAATTCAGGGAGGGGGGGGGGCGGCGTTTTAATATTATTTTGGGGGTTTTTTTTTCTTTGGGGGGGAAGGTTTTTTGTTGTGTAGGTGTGTTGTTGTTTATTTGTGATTTGTAATTTACTAAGCTTATTTGGATTATTTGCTATTTCGCTTAACATTCTAAGTGTTTTTTTTAGCTTTTTTATATTCTACTTACTTTAGTCTTAAGTTAGTTGCTTTTTTTGATCATTTTATGCTTTATTAGAGGTAGTTAGGTATCTGGTTATACTTATTTTGTCCAATTTTCATTAGCTCATTTATCATAAAAAGCTTAACAATAAGCCATTTAGCCTTTTAGTTTATAAACAAACTGTCCCCTTAAGTTGCTTATTTCGCTCTATTTGTGATTAATAAAAAAAGTGTTTTTGTAAAAAGTGCTTATTTTTAAGTGATCTAAAAAGTTATAAAAAATGGCAAAAACTAAAACACTTGGGATAGTGGGAAGCCCCGGGTGAGCAAGGCTCGAACCCGGGACCTCTACCACCATCAACCAAGCGTTTTAACCCAACACACTCAACCATTGTGCTACAATAGCTCATCCGTTAGAATGTTCATTTAGTAATACTTATACACATTTTGAGCTCTTTTGTATAATAAGCTGTTTTGGCTTATTTCACAGCTTATTCAATAAGCTGTTTTCCACGAGCTATTTTCTTAGATTCACCCTATTTCAAGCCACTTTTCATGATTTTTTCAGAATTTTAGAAAACGTTTAGTTAATTTCTTTAATCTTTAATTTTCTTAAAACAGTTTTTAATTCATAAAAAATTAGAAAAAAGTCAAAAAATATAATTCTTTCTTTAAAAATTTTCTTTAACATTTTGACCTAGAAAAATAGATTAGCTTTCGTAGGGGGGGTGGTTTAAATGCAAAATTTTGATTTTTAAAGAACGGGATTGAATCCGATCACGTTTTTAAGTGTTTTTTAAGCCCTAAACTTCCTCGTTTTTTTAGACTAGTTTTCTTGTTTTATGATTTTAGTCAATTAAGTCTTAATAAAAACCAAAAAGATCCATTTTTAGGCTTAATTTTGATAATAGGTTTTTTTAGGTCCCGTTTATGATTCTCGTTTTGCATTTTTTAGTTTCTAAAATTTGTCTTACTCATAGATTTTTAAATTTTGCTTAATATTCTTGTAGTTTTTAGAAACCTAATTACATCTCTTGTCCATTCAAGCTTTGGATTCTCAAAATGACTATCGCGACTTCAATTGCATTCCTCGTTGGGGATAACGACCTGGAATCATACTCCCTAATCTACTATAATTGTGAATTTTGATTTCTCCCCTTATTTTTTATATATTGATATATTATAAGTATATCTATATTTATATTTATATATTATATATATTAGAAGGTATAACAAATCGATCAGTTTTTTTGGCGCCGCTGCCGTGGAGGGTGTATCCGATTGTTTGAAGTCGTTGAAAATTTGGTTTGAAGATCCTTCGAGTGAAGTTATTTTTTTATTTCATAAAAAAATACAAAAAGATTTTTCTTTTCTTTTATTAGTATATATAATATAAAAAATCAAAAAAATCAAAAATCTAAAAAAAATCAAAAATTTAAAAACATTGTCCATAAAAAGAAATAAAATAAAAAAATATAACCAAGTTGGTAAAAGAACACCAACAAATAATACTTTCAATTGAAGTATTATCCATCAATAAGTTCCCGAACCAAAGAATAAAAAAACTTACCTTTTGTGTCTCGCGAGGTACGGCTCACCTCTTAAAGTTAAACAACTCCTTTGGCGTTTCCTTGAGAGAGTACCGAGAAAGCGAGCTGGTTATTTGAGTTTAAGTGTCTTATCTCTTTATCCTTTAATAAAATTTTAATGTGAATACATGTTGAAAAAAGAAAAAAATTTATTTTTTTTTAAAATAATTTTTTTTTTCCTTTTAAATTTTTAGTGCATGCGCACTCGTTCTCAATCTCGTAATTCTAACCGTCAACAACAACAAGTCAACCCGACTTTTGTTGAACCATTTAATCTTGTTGAACCAATTGAAAATCAAGCTCTTCCCGTAGTTACGATGGACGATACTCGTACTATGGCTCAATTGCTCGAAGCACCCAACCTGGGTTACGAGGATGCCAGCGTTGTGCCCAATCACCGCTTAAAACTTTGAGCATAAGCACGGTTTGTTCTTACCCCGTTCAAAACAAAACAATTCTTCGGACATGACAAAGAAGACCATCATGCTCACATCCGTTCTTTCAACAAAATCACTTCTACGATGAAGTTCCCGAACGTCCCGAGTACGTCGGTAAAGCTTATGCTTTTCCCATTTTCCCTCGAGGGTGCCGCCCGGATTTGGCTTGAAAAAAACCCCCTCGATCGATTCTAACATGGGAATGACTTGTTTTAAAAATTCAATCACACATTCTTTCCTCCTTCCAAAAACAACAAATCATCAAATGAGATCACGAGATGTTCAATCAACATTTGATGAAACTTTAACGAGGCATGGGACGATTCCCATGATTCTCTTCGAGCATGAGCCCACATCATGGAATTTCGGTAGTAACATCACTCGATACTTCTTATAATGCTTTAACTCAATGATCAAGATTCGTTGAATTTCACGCCGCGGTGGTAACGTTTTGGAATAAAATCCCCGTGATTGCCTAAAGATCAATGAAGGAGAAAATCTAAAGTTCGTAATTCACGTAACAAACCGGTTGTTGCAAAAGTGAGTACGAGCACTTCTACCCCCGGTATTTCTCCCGATGTTGCCGAACTTAAAGATATGGTGAAAGCTTTACTTCTCGATAAGAAAAATCAAAACCAAGCTCCCGCTCCCCGCTCCCGCTCCCGTGAAAGCGGTCGAGGAAAGTTAGTGTACTGTGGTTGGAGCTCATTCTTACCGAAATTGACCCCGCCACCCATAGATGGACAACGTTTATCGTGACAATATCAAGAATTAGTTTCTCCCAAGCAGGCAGCAGCTAATTTCAATCACAAGGAAATACCGGTACCGAGCACAGATTGCTAATCAAATTCACCTCCCGATTTACTCCGTCAAACCAAGGAAACAATCAAAACCGTTACAACCAAAACCGGGGGACCAATTACAACCAAAATCCAAATTTACGACCTCCGCGATAATCAACCCCCCCGGTTCACCAAGCTCAACCGTACCAAGCTCCAGCTCCGCAAACACAAGGTGTGTCGAAAGATGATTTTCAAAACTATTTACTAAGCTAAATGATGCAGTTATAAAGACAATATGCAGAATCAGAATCAAAATTGCAAAATCAAATTACCAATTTTAACTCGACATGCTTTCCAAATTCGTGAATGCACATAACGCTTCTACTTAGGTTCAAGACACTCCCTTAGTAATACCATTACACTAACCAAAGGAGACTTGAGGTATTACCACCCGAAGTGATTTTGCTTATCAAGGACCCACGATTCCTACTACTACTTCTTCTCCTCCTAAAGTAGTGGAATGTGAAACCAAGGTGACAAAGGACATGGTGCCTCCTACTAATAACGGAAGCACCAAAGACGTCCAACCTCCGGTTGTCCAAGTTCAACCTCCAAACAATGATTAATTCCTGAAGCCCGTTGTTACTCCTGTTTATTGCTCACGATTCTAACTTGAAACCGTCAATTTCATACTCTTCCTGAGACGTAAGATGAAAAGCGCCGTGTAAAAAGCTAACGACCAAATTGAGAAATTCTACAAAATCTTTCAAGATATGAGATTGTCGAAATTAGCTTTAGTGACTTTGAATTCTTATCCAAAATTTTCTTTCTACTCTTAAAGCTATAATTGAAACAAAGCGAAAAATTAAGTGAAATGGCTAGAACTCCTTTGAATGAGCATTGCTCGGCGGTTATCCTCAACAAGTTACCCGAAAAACTTGGAGACCCCGATAAATTTCTAATACCATGTGATTTTCTCCGGAATGAATGAATGCTTGCCTGGCCTAAAAATATATATTAGAACCAGAAAGAAAAACGAATAGACACAAGATAAAATAACACATATAAAAAAAAAACAAAAAAAAAAAAAATACTAAAATAAACAATCAGAAAAAAAAAAAGTTATCTTGGCTCTAGCATAAAATCTCATGCCATTATCCTTGTTGAAAAAGCTCTCTTTTTTTCCCCCCGGAACTCACTCCTACTTGTATGACTCTTGAACTTGCAGACCGTTCGATTACCAAACCGATCGGTATCGCCGAAGATGTCTACCTAAAAGTAGGAAAGTTCAAATTCCCGGCCGACTTTGTAGTCGTAGACTTTGATGCCGATCCCCGAGTTCCCCTAATTCTCGGGAGATCCTTCTTAAAGACCGGACGTGCTTTGATTGATGTGTACGAAGGAGAATTAACTCTTCGTGTTGGAAAAGAAGCAAGCCGAACATCAATCTGACCAAACTTTGAGATACTCCTCTAATTACGATGAAATGACGGCGAACCGAATCGACGTTATTGAAATGGCTTGTGAGGAGTATTCTCAAGAAGTTCTCGGTTTCTCCGATGTGATCGCAAGTGGCAATCCCACTCCTTACTATGACCCGATCGTTTCTACCTCTTCTCCAACTCTCACTCCCTTCAGGGATAGTATTTTCTCAGAGGAAGTCAGATGCTTTCCTCGCTCTTGAAGATGATCCAACTTCACCAGAAATTGATGACTCTTACTATGACCTAGAGGGGGATATTCTTCTTCTTAAATCATTTCTCAATGATGATCCATCACTCCCTCCCACTCAAGGAAACTATTTGCCTGAAATTCAAAAAGAACTAAAAGTTTGTGAAGCTAAAACTGATAAATCTTCAATTGATGAACCTCTCGAAGTCGAACTCAAGGACTAACTCCTAATCTCGAACTACGTTTTTGGAAGTGACAACAAGTGCAACGACATGAATTGCTAAAGACTTGAGGTGTCGAGGAAAAGCCGCTCTCATAAAGGTATTTGAAGTCACACAAGCGCAGTCATTGCCTTGGCGAAACTCTCCTGACGATTCAGGGTATTAACCCGGAATTTTGTACCACAAATCTCTTATGGGAAGACGACACTAACCATCGGTTCAACACCAAAGATGGGTGAATCTAAAAATCCACGATGTTCATCAAAAGGTGAGGTGAAAAAACTTCTTGACGCTGAAAATTTACCCGACTCGGATAGTCCTCGTAACCCCGTACATGCGTACCGAAAAAAGGTGGCTTTACCGTTGTTGAAAATGAAGAAAATAAGTTGATCCCGACTTTTACGGGTTGCCGTGTATGCATTGACTACCGAAAGTTAAATGAAGCCACCCGTAAAGACCACTTTACACTACGTTTATGATCAAAAGCTTGAGAGACCTACGGGAACGAGTACTATTGTTTTTTCGATGGTTTCTCGGGTTATTTTCAAATTCTCATTGACCCTCATGATCAAGAAAAGACAACATTCACGTGTCCTTTCGGAACGTTCGCCTACCGTCACATGCCTTTTGGCTTATGCAATGCACCGGACCACGTTCCAAAGTAGTATGATGGCATATCTTTCACTGATATGTTCGAAAAAACGATGAAATCTTCATGGACACTTTTGTCTTTGGGAATTCATTCAAAAATTGCCTCTCACGTGTTGACAACATGCTCAAAGGGTGGCAGACACAAATCTTTGTTAAACTGGGAAAAAGTCATTTATGGTAGAGGAAGGCATTTGTCCTTTGGCCATAGGGGATTGGGGTAGATTTCCAAAAAAGGGATTGAGGGTTGATAAAGCAAAGTCAAGTATTGCTAAGTTCTCCTCATCCCCCCACCGTCATGGTGTTTTGAGTTTTTCTCGGTCCCAAGCCGTTTTTCAACAGACGATTCATAAGATTTTTAAAAAAAATTTCCCACCGATGACTTCATCTTCTTGAGAAGAAATATCGTTCATTTTCTGATGAATGTAAATCAAAGCTTTCCAAACCTTTTAAAAAGAAACCAAAACTCTACCGAAAGCTCCAATCTGATCTGCCCAGACTGGGACTTTCCCCCCTTTGAGCTTATGATGCGATGACAATAGCGCGACTTTGCCTATCACGGGATCATGTCTTGCGGGCAACGTATGAAAAACACTTTAGCGGCCTATACAACATGCTATAAAAACAATGAACACAGGCAGTAATCGCATAACACATGACGGAAAAAGAAATGTTAGCCGTGGTGTATGCCTTTGAAAAATTTCGATCTTACCTCATCTTGAACAAAAGCGTAGTGTATACGGATCACTCCGCCCTAAAATATCTCTTTGCTAAAAAAGATCCAAGCAAGATTGCTCCGGTGGGTTCTCCTCCTTCAAGAGTTCGATTTCAACGTAATTGACACAAAAAAGGAGCCTAGGAATCTCGCGCGGACGATCATCTTTCTGATTAAAAAATTCGTAGAAAATGTGCTCGACCCAAAAAGAGGTAAATGAAAAGTTTCCTCTCGAGACACTTAATATGGTGACTTCTCGTAGTAACTCAAGTACCCCGTGGTTTGCCGATTATGCAAATTACCACGCGGGGAATTTCATATATAAAAGGCGATGTCGTCCCACAAAAGAACAAGTTTTCAAGGATGTTAAACACTACTTTTGGGACACCCCTATTTGTTCAAAATAAGTGCGGACAAATGATTCGGTAGTGTTGTTAGTTTGGAAACACGCATAGTGTCGGTCACATCAAAAGTTGTAACAATCTTAGCTCGTAGTTAGTATAAGGATTAGATTAGTAATCTAGTCCCGCCAAAGGCCCATTGTTGCCCAACTCCAGCTATGGCCGGCCACTGTAACTATTTTATATAGAACTCTCTCTCCAATTCTAGGTGAGGTTGGTTGTTCCAATGTTAGTTGTTCCATTATCACACAATTCATTAATACATTCAACCATTATCCATCAATTTCTCTCTAACATCCAACCCAAATCTCACTCTGTTCTTGGTTTGATCTTAAGAATAACTAGTATTCTACAATTGGTATCAAGAGCCGATGAGTGGTGTGTTTAGAATTTTTATGTTTGATTTGTGTTCAAACCTTTACAAAGACAAATTAGTAATAAAATTTTCTTGCTTAAAACCTTAAAGTTTTCCATTGAATTGTTCCTATAGGGTTAGAAATACTAGGTTGACAATATTTTTTTGCTAAAAACTATTCAAAATCGTGTCTTTGTGAGTTGTGGAAAAATTAGGGATTCGACTAGTATAAATCGAACTAGAGGATCGCACCAGGGAATCGAGAACTACGAGGGAACCGAACGAGACAACCGAACGAGCAGTTGCATAGGTTGGATCGAACGAGCTTCATCAGTTAGAATCGAACGAGTGCTTTCTAGTTAGAATCGAACGAGTGCTTTCTAGTTAGAATCGAACGAGTGCTTTCTAGTTAGAATCGAACTAAGATACAAACACACATAAACCAATAGAAAAAGAGGAAATAAAAATAAACAAAAATCTCACCAGAATAGCTCTCTCTATTCAGATCGAACGCGCGTTATCACTAGTTTGAACCGAACGAACGGACCGAACTAGCGATCGAACGAAAGGCCGTTCGAACGAGACGATCGAACTAACCGTTCGAACGAGACGATCGAACTAGCCATTCGAACTAGTGGACCGAACCAGTGAAAATTAATTCAAACTTAACAAACTCAATTTTAAATTATACGGTTATTTCTTTGACTTGTAAAATCCCGTGAAACAAACACTTGTCTTCCCGGTTTTGTCAAGAATTGTAAAATCCCGTATAGTTTTAACTCAAGACTCAACAATCACGTATCAAACACAATTTCTTTCTACCACCGACCGATCAAATTGTAATCTTTTGATATCTCAATGACGTCTCTTGCTGATAAATCACTTCTCTCTGGAGGTGACAACAAACCACCGATGCTGGAAAAACACTTGTATGATTCATGGAAAAGCAGAATGGAACTTTATATGATGAATAGACCACATGGAAGAATGATACTTGCATCTGTTGAAAAAGGACCACTTGTTTGGCCTTCAATCACTGAGGATGGAGTAACAAGGCTAAAGGAATATGTTGAGCTAACTCCAGCTGAAGCCATTCAAGCAGATTGCGACATCAAAGCAATTAACATCATTCTCCAAGGCCTACCAACTGAAATCTATGCTTTAGTGAGTCAACATCGTGTAGCAAAGGATCTTTGGGAGAAAATTAAACTGTTGATGCAAGGAACATCATTAACCAAACAAGAACGTGAGTGCAAGTTGTATGATGAATTTGATAAGTTCACCTACAAGAAAGGAGAGACGTTGCATGAGTATTACTTGAGGTTCACTCTGTTACTCAATGATATGAACATTTACAAGATGCCTTTGGAGCAGTTTCAAGTGAACACCAAGTTCTTAAACACTCTTCCTGATGAATGGAGCAAATTTGTCACTGATGTTAAACTGGTTAAAGATTTGCACACTACCAACGTTGATCAACTTCATGCTCATCTGCAACAACATGAACGACATGCAATTGAAGTTCGTTTGATGCATGAACGCAACCCTGATCCTCTTGCTTTAGTTGCATCTCACCACCTAACTCAGCCAGCTTATCAATCTCATCTACACCATCACCCACAGTCTCTGTCTCAACATCAGATTTTACCATATCAGACTTCACAGTTCATTACACCTTATCAACATCAATCAACACCTCTTTCAACTACTTATCCAACAAATGAGTATCAATCCACCGTTCACCACAACGTTTATTCTCAACAACCATCAATCCCACAGTTGGAATATGCTCCCACAACCTATCAGCAGCAACAACCTGAGTTTTCCCAACCAAACTCCAGCCTAGTTGTTCCAGTGTTCCAGAAGGGGGATGATCCGATTGATGCAATTAATCACATGATGTCATTCTTGACTGCTGTTGTCACATCTCGGTATCCTACCACCAACAACCAGCTAAGGACTTCGTCAAACCCTCGTCAACAAGCTACCATCTATGATGGAAAAGTGACGGTGCAACCTGTACAGGGGAGACACACTTCTTATGCTGCTGGAACAACAAGAAAATACACATCTGGTGCAAGTGGTAGCAACACGGGAAAACCACGGACTGTTATTTGTTACAATTGCAAAGGGGAGGGTCATATTGCAAAGCAGTGCACTAAGCCTAAGCGGAAAAGGGATGAGACATGGTTCAACGATAAAGTGTTGTTGGTTCAAGCTCAAGCAGGTGGACAAGCTTTAACAGAGGAAGAGATAGCATTCTTGGCAGATCCAGGACTCCCTGATGTTCAAACCTCTCAGACAGTCATCACTCACAATGCTGCTTATCAAGCCGATGATCTGGATGAAATTATTGTACTCAGTTTGTTTAAAAAGTTTTAAGTTGTATTTCTTGGAAGTTTAATAAAAAAATTAAGAGTTCTCTTGTTATTGCATTTGTCAACATTTAAAGTATAATTTAAAGCCTTTAATTCTGTTTAAACTTATATAAAAACGTGTAAAAGTTGTTAAGCTCAGCTTATAAACTTGTTTTACCCCTTTATTTCTTTTAAAAAGCTAAAAAGAAGCCGAATTTATATTTAAGGGGGTGTTTGGTTTAGACCCCAAAATGGGTCATATGGGGGTTGTAATGGGTTATAACCACTCAGCCAACTTTGGCTGAGTGTGTGGAGTTTAATAAGCCACTTTAATCAAGCTTTTTAGTGTAAAAATAAGTTTTTAAGGCTCCTTTGCTTTCTGTCAAAGTTTTATAAGCCACAAAGTGTGCTAAACCACTTAAGCTGTGTAGACAGCTTAAGCACACCTTTAGTGTGCTTATTTAGTCATAAACTAGCCCCTTTCAAGAGCCTCTTGCTCTGTCATAACCAAATTGACCAAGCCAAGTCAAAGTACCTAAATGTCATTTCTTTGTGAACCCTTAATTTCAAGCCACAAAATCAGCAACTTTTTCTTAACCCTAATGGCTCAAACTTTGAAAATAAGCTCATTTGCCTCCCTTTTTAATCTGTTTATGGTTGGATTTAGGTAAAAAGCTCTTAAGTGCTTATTGCATAAGCCTAAAAAAGCCCTTAAGCTCACTGTTGACCTCCCCTGGTGCTGAGCATCCAATCTCAACCCCTTTTTCCAGCTTATTTATCCACTAGACCCTAGTATCTTTTAGCTTTTTATTGTAGCTTATTAATTGCTCTTTAAGTCCCCAAAATCTTATAGCTTATCTCCCTTTCTAGGTTAGCTTAATTTAGGCCTTAAGTATCCATTTTTCTGTTTTCTTTTAAAACTGTTTAGATTAGCTTATTGATTCCAGCTTAATTTAGGGCTTATTAGATTTCCTTAGCTTATATTTAGGACTCCCCTTAGCCTTATTAACTGTTTCCCATAGATTTTAGCTTATTTAGTAGCCTTAAGCCCCATAAAAGCCAAAAACAAATTATGCCTAAGTTTTTTAGCTTATGCAGCACCAAAAGGATTAAATTTCTGGCTTATTTAGTGAGGATGGGGACTATGTGGGGTGCTTATTAAGAAAATTGTTCACCATAATCCCCTTTACAAGTTTGCTTTTATAGCTTTTTGATAATAAGCACTTTGGACTTGCTTTGTAATCGGGTTAGTGCTCAGGGACCATTAGTGTAAATTTCTCTTTTATAGTTAACAATGTTAGTTCCCCTTGTTAGTATGTTGTTACCTCGTTAGTCCTTGCTGTCCTTTCACTGTTAGTCCCTATAATTAACTGCTGTTAGTTTAATTTTAAATTTAATTAAATTAAATAGGTTTAAAAATTAATTAGTTTAATTATTTTTATTTATTCAGTAACTTGTTGGGTATTTTTTATATTTTTAGATTGTTAACTTTTTCTTTCTTTAATTTTATTTTTTCTGAATTTTTATAACTTTTTATTTTTTGTCTTTTTCTATTTTCTTAGTTTTATTTAGTTTTTATTCTTTTATAATATTTCATAAAAAATCTGAAATGAATAAAAATTTTTTTCTTTTTTTTAAAATTTTTCTTTTGTCATTTTGTGTTAGGGAAAATATAAAAATTTAGTAATAGGCATAATTTTTTCTTAAATTTCAGTCTTAGACCCGTTTTTACAGAGTGCGTTTTACAGTTTCTTTTCGTTCTAGCATTCAAACGACCTCCGTTTTAGTTCTAGTTTTTTTTTATTTTTCAATTAACTAATTAGAAATTTAAATTTTAATTTTTAATTTAATTTGCATTTATTTTCTTAATTTTAGTATTTAGGTTTCCGATACCTGATTCTGTTCCGTATCTTTTGTATAGGATTTATTTTAGGATTTCCCTATAAAACAATTTTGTTTCCAGTAGTTTTTAAGATCCCCTTTTCCTTTTCTGTTTACGTAGATTAAATTAGGTTTTTATTTAACTAATTTTAGTTGTATTTTCATCAGTGTTTCCATCATTTTAAATATTTCTCCATCATTCAATTTCTCATCAGAACCATGATTACCTTCAATTTGCCAGCCTCGTTGGGACATTCGACCCGGGAATATCTCTTCCGGAATCTTTTTATCATTGATTATATCTTTGTTTTTTATCCTTTTTGTGGTAATTTGACCTTTTGCCTGGTCAAGGCATTCGGTAGGATCTGTATTAGGGTTGCTATTTAGTGTATACCACACCACGAACAATTTTTGGCGCCGTTGCCGGGGAGGCATTTTGCTACGATTGTTATCCGACTTTGATCTGAACTTGTCTTATTGTTAATATTCATATTAATAAAAACACAAATTATTTTCTTTCTTTTTATTAGTACATATCATATAAAAAAAAACCAAAAAAGCAACAAATATAAAAAAAATGTATCATAATAAATTAAAATTCACTAAATGGTAAATTACCAATATATACATATTCTCCCTGAGGTATTATCATACATAAGTTCCGGTGAACTACTGAGTTCCCAATCGAACCAAAGATTTAAAACTTGCCTTTGTGTCACTTACGATATCGGTCACCGCATTCTGTGGCAAACTATAAAGTGGGTATTAGGAGGGTTGTTCTTAGGAACTACGACCACGAAAGGAGAATATGCTTCGCGCTATTCCTACTCCTTCCGCTTAACCTGTTCGTTTTAATTCTGAGAGCTTCCGTGAAGTAAGATCGATTTTAAAATTTTGGGCCCTTTTTTTAAAAAAAAAAGTTGTCTATCTTTTGTCCGTTAAAATAGTTTGTGAATTATTTAATCCAAAAATCCAAAAAAAAAAATTAGTGTAACTTCTTTTTTATTCCATATTTTGTGCATGCGCACTGATATCGTCCCTGAGAGAAGCATCCTCCTCCACCACGAAGAACAAAAGTTGTTATCGAACCTCTTCAGTATAATACCCATTTCAGGAAGAATCCTCCCGAAGAGCCATTGGCAGACCACTCGAACTATGGCTCAATTGCTCCAAGCACCCAAAGGGGGTTCCGAGGACGCTATCCTTTTACTGAAATTGTGGACAAACGAATTCGAGCTGAGGCAAGGGTTAATCTATTCTTGTCCCAGAACGAACTGTTCTTCGTCATGTCAAAGAAGACCCGCATGATCCATATCAGTTACTTCAACAAGATCACCTCACAATGAGTGTCCCCAATCGTTCCAATTGTACGATTAAGCTTATGCTTTTTCATTCTCTATCGTGGGAGCAGCCGAATTATGGATTGATAAAAGAACCACCTCGTTAAATTCAATCTTGGGACGATCTTGTATACCAAAATTCATCAACCAATTTTTCCCTCCCTCTAAAACGACGAATCTTCGCAATGAGATCACCAGATTTCAGCAAAGGTTCGATGAATCGTTTTATGAGGCTTGGGATCGTTTCAATGATCTACTTAGGGCATGTCCACACCATGGATTCTCAGTAATTGCACAACTTTGATACTTTCTTATAATTGCTTTGATCATTATTGATCAAAGATTCATTGTACTCCGCAGAGGTGGATACTTTTTGGACAAAGATGCCTCGCGTATGTTTAAATATCATCGAGAGCAAAGTCCAATGTTCGTAAAAACACCGAGTTAAGGCAGTTGATGCAAGGTTAAGTTAAACCTTTCCACCCAAAGCTGTTTCATCTGATGTTGCTGACTTAAGGATATTGTCAGTGCATTGCATCTTACAGACAAGAAGAACCAAGCTTATGCTCCTCCCATGCACCTGTACAAAGCAAGTTGGAGCTAAGTTGTGTTATTGTGGTGGTGCCTTTCTCATCAGGAACTGTACAGCCTCTCATGGCAACGTTTATGGACAAACAATTTTTGAGTTGGTCACAAGCCGCTTGCAGCTCAATTACAACCAAGTAAGCTCCCAATTTTCCGTCCTCAATGGTTGCAAATCAATTAAGGACCTCAGGTTTTCCACCGGTTCAGAACTCTCAGCGAATAATGCTAAACAATTTCAATCGGGGGTATACTTTAAACAAAAACGGCGAGGTGCAAATTTAAACCAATTCATAGGTGGAAATTTTAACCAGTCCTAATTTCAGTCAGATTTCAACTTCATAGACCCCAGGTTTAATCATGTCTCAGCTTATATGCCCCGTTCCTCACAGACAAAAGTGTTACTCAAGAACGTTTTGACGATCTACGTCAAGGACTAATGATGCTATCATGAGAAAACATGCAATATTAATACACTCCAAAACCAGGTCAGTGCTTGCAAATCGAAACAAACAAATTGTAATAATCAAATGGCAATCTGACAGTATGTTGGCTAAGTTTGTAATGCCTATTCACCGTTTCTAACTCTCAGGGTCTAGGGACACTCCATGGTAAACACATGTACTTACCCTAGAGAAGGACTTAAAGGGTATCACTACACGAAGCGGTGTTGCTATCAGGACCCACAATTCATACTTCTTTAGTAGTAAGCAATACCCGAGGTGACAAAGGACCAAGTGCACCCTTCTTGCTCACAAAGTACCGCACCCGTCCAACCTCCGGTAGGTCCTGAACCAATCACAACTCCAGTTTTTGAGCCCACTGTTGCTCCTGTTGTTGCTCCCGTACCAAACATTAAACCTTCAGTTTTCTTTCCATATCCTTCGAGGCCGTGATAATGAAAAGAGCCGTATATCAATAGATAATGAAAATATTCGACAAATTTCGATGAAATTTCAAAAAGAGATGAGTGTCGAGATTAGCTTTACGATGATCTTGTTATAGGCCCCAAATTCGCTCGACTATAAGGAAACCTTAATTGGGATTAAAGAGAAACTTCTGAAGTGGCTCGAATTCCAATGAACCCTGTCTAGCTCGAACTTCGATGAATGAAACATTGCTTCTTTTCGTGTCTTTTTTTTTTAGGCGGTCATCTTGATCAAGTTACCCAGAAAACTTGGAGACCCCCCGGCTAGTTCCTGATTCCTTGTGAATTTCCAGGGATGGATGAATGCTTAGCTTTAGCGATCTCGGTTCGCTAGCCATTAATCTCAATGCCATTTTCAGTATGGGATAAGCTTTCACTTCTGATCTTACTTCCAACTGCATGGGACACTCGAACTTGCGGGGGGGCGCGGTGGGGGGGGCGGTGGGTGGCAGGTATGCAGGATCGATAAATTTCTAAAACAATGGGAATTGACCAATAGACATCTGGCTATGATTGGAGCAATGATTTTGAAGTAGAACCAGTCAACTATGCTTTGATGGCCATCTCCTCTTCAAGCTCATCAAGTTCTTCTGACAGTGAGGTACAAAAATATTCTAAATGTCTTGAATCATTTAAATGTCTTCAAAAGAACTATGATACTGAAAGAGAAAAGCATAACAAAGCAAAACTAGAAATTAGGGGTTATGAAATAGCATTAGAGTCACTAGAATCCAGGATTATTGGACATGAAAAAAAATTAGTTAGCTTTGGGTGAGAAATATGAATTTCAGAATTATGAGCTTAAATGTAGAGAAATAAAGATTAACAACTTAAATCTGGAATTTAAGAAGGTTGTTAAAGAAAGAGATGAATTAAAAGATAAGATTGCTAAATGGGAAGAATCGACCAAGAATCTTGAGGAAATACTTAAAAGTCAAATGAGTGATAGAGATAAAACTGGTTTAGGTTATAGCACACAATTGAATGAATTAAGTAGCAATCATGAAACTGATAGTGAGAACAGTTTGAGTATTTTTTTATGGTAGATCAAGTGATGATGAGCATATACCAGAAATTGATAGATTTTCAAAGAATAGGTATAAAGTTATTCCCCCTCCAATTACAGGGAACTTCTTAACCCCAAGAGCTGATATATCTTTTGCTGGGTTAGATGAATATGCCATAAGGAATAAAATCATTGAGTTACAAACAACTGAGCTTAATAATAAAACAATGTGAGAATGCAGGTAAAACAACCGGTGCAATACTAAAAACGCCTAAGTCATTCAGTGAGACAGTTGTGTCTAATCTAAGATTAACAGAGCTAGTGTTATCATTGAGGACATGGACCTCAGATGACGAGGGGAAGTGTCTGGATTTGCAAAAAAGTTAGCACTTGAGAATCAAACAGTTAAGGACTTAGCGATGATAAAATGTGGTCGACAATTCTCATAAACAAGAGTGGTTTTTGGCAAGGAAAAGCCTGTTTAGTTTGTAGATAGTACTGTGCATCTGATAAAAGATGTTATAATTTTTCTGACAAAAAAGTCAAGAGGATCTAATTAAAAATTGTGGTTAATTGGTAAATGGGCGAGCAAACAGTATGGGATTAATACCAAAAGAGTGTAATATTCAAAATTTTCAAAATACCCACATTTAAGTGAGGACTATTTGTCCCAACAGTGTATCAAGTAGCACAGGTTTGCATAGGCCAAGTATTTATAATGCAAGACTGTTTGTAAGCTAGGCCCAATTAGTACTAATACTGCTATGGGCCTTGTTAGTACTGGTCATGACAAGATTAGTACCTGCTAGGCTATTTATACATGTTAGGCCATTATTAGTACTGTTAGAGCCTATTTATGTTCTAGATCCATTTACCCAAGAATGACAATGTAAGACCAAGATGCTCATATTCACCTATCAAGAGGGTCTTACTACACAAAAAACAGCCTTTAGACCCAAAGACTGAAAACAATATGTTAAAAAACTTTTGGGGTTAAAAACGTATGACTACTGCTGGGAAAAGAGCTCAGTAGTTTATTACTGGTAAGGGTAAGCTAGGAGTACTGACTTTAAACGATCAAAATTGGGTTGGAGGCCTAAGGGAGCCTACATGTGAATGATGTGTCCAAAGACAATTGGATCAATCATGCTCATAGAAGGTGGGAGTATGTTGACCTAAAAGGATTTCTACATCATGTATGGCTTGGATCCCTAAGAGATACTAATTCTCTTACCTTTTGTGCAGGGCAATCCAGAGATCTTGTTACAGGATCATGCAATGGTGGATAGTGGTTGCTCTAGCCATATGATTGGCAACAAAACTTATCTTTCAGACTATGAAGATTACAATGGAGGCTTTGTGGCTTTTGGAAGTGATCCCAAAGGAGGTAAAATAACGGGTAAAGGTAAAATCAAAACTGCTAATTTAGACTTTGATGATGTTTACTTTGTAGATGAACTTAAGTTTAACCTTTCTCTGTCTCACAAATGTGTGACAAGAAAAATAGTGTTCTTTTTTACTGAGTCTGAATGCCTTATCCATGTCTCTAGCTTTAAACTTCTTTGATGAAGTCAAGTGTACTTAGAGCTCCTAGAAACGGATGTTGCGTACAACTTAGATTTAAAGACATTGTTCCTTTGGAAGTATAACTGTTTATATGCAAATACAACAGCAGATGAAGAGTCTATAATTATGGCACAGGAGATTATGTCATGTAATTTCAAAAAAATAAATAACACTTGAAAATGTCACCTAGTTAGAGCTAAACAGTTCAACAGTATTTGTTACTGACCAAACATGTGTTTCCCGCAAGCCGCCCTTCCTTTTACCTCCCCCCATTCACATACCTTCCCCTAACTACTCCACCACCCTCTCCTCCCACTCCAACCACCACATCCAACAAATTCAATACACATACTCCCCTCCACCCCCTCCTTACATCAATTAATATCCATATCAAAACTCTAAAACTAATTTACAAAAACCAATCACCCCCTTCATCCCCTCCAATCTCCACCAAATACCAAACCCCCTTAACTCCACCCCCAATCCACCACCATAACCCCACAAACACACATCATCATTTCCCCTCTAAACCTCCAACATACACCATCCAACCATATCACCTCCCATCACCCCTTTCTAACCTATACTCCACTCCCACCACCTCCCCTCCAATATAATCCCTCTTCCCCCACTTCCACCAACCTTCCCCACTCCCACATAACTTCCCACCCAAAACCCACACAAAAATTTCCTCTTCCTAAACCCCATCCACCCCCCCCCCCCCCCCCCCCCCCCCCCCCCCCCCCCCCCCCCCCCCACCCCATTCCCACAATCACCCCACCCCCCCTCCCCCCAACATCCCACAACCACTACCCACACCACTACAACTAAAACAACTACCAAAATTTACCTCCAATCCACAAAATCCCCCAACTCAACCAATTTCCAAAATCATTTCCAAATCATCCTTAACAAATCCAATTCACCCACACCCACAACTACCTCCAAACTTACACCCCCCCATTCCCCACTTTACTCCCTACACTATCCCCCAACCCAAAGACACAATCTACTTACCCTATACTATAGATTTCCGTCCTCCATTAAAATCTCTCTCTCTCGCAGTCTAGACGTTATCATAATATTACTACACAATCAGATAGAGAGTTACTCGCTCCACGCCTTAAGCTTCCCAAATTCGCATGAATTCACAATCTTCATCAGATTATACGTGTTCTCTCTTCGATTTTATATCGTCCCCAAGACCTTTAATTCAGCGATAGTTCTAATCGATTGTTAATCACCACAGCCTATCTCACCAATCTCCTAAGATCCTTTTACCACCGTCCTACTTCACCTATGTCCCAGTCCACCTGTCGTCTCTAAACACACATCAACTCCCTCAAACACCCAGAGTAGAGAGAGATCCACTTAGTCTTTTACGTTGTCCAATGTTTCTAATCTATGTGTACCCTTCATACTAAATTAGACGATTATATTTAATATATGTTTCTCCCCTCCTACCCCTCCATGACAATACTACCCCTGAGTCTCAACAGGACCTCTGCACTCCCTATCCACTTAACCTGCTAATTACCTCTTGTAATTTTTCAATCATCACGCTTTCCTCACTACCCAATCTTCATCTCCTGTGCTACCACATTGTCCTTCCTAATCTTAAATCTCTCTTGAGCCCATAATTCGCATGTTTATTAGACACAACAGACATTCCAGATTGAATGTCATACGACGTCAGATCGATTCTCATATAGAACCATACCCTCCATAATAAATGCTCTGTACTGAAAGCTTCTTCACACAAATTCGCATCAACACCCCCGCTACCATTTGTAACTCCTCCGAGCGGCTTTATTTCTTCTCCCTACTTGAATATCACCCGCCCCTTCAACTACCTTTAAGTGTTATTTACCTCCCCCCCCAAAACTCCTAATCCACTCCCTCTCACCCTCCCACCAAAACTTCATCCACTCCCACACCCCCCCAACCATACAACTCAACCAACCTTACTACTCACCAAATTTCCCACCCCCTCCGCCAAACTAAACCAGAAATCACATCCACCAAAACTACACTACCCCCCCCACCTTAACAAAAACATTTATCAAAATAAACATTAAATTACAACATCTCCCCCTCCAACCACACCCAACTCAACCACCTCATCCCCCCCCCCCCCCCCCAACCACTCCCAAACTAATTTATTACTACCCTTATCCTCCCACCCAAAAAAAACACAATAAGAAATACACAACTCCCTAACCCACCGACGTGCCACCCAAAATTCTACTATACTACCTGGATCACACCTCTCAGACCTATATATATACCCATGACACTGACTCTGCTCTCCTCACAACCGTCCCTTAGTCTGACATCATCCACTCCCCTAACAGTGACCCATTCCTTTGTCACCCCCAAGACACCCAGAGCCTTCTTCCACTCACTGTGTGTGCAACATCCCCTAATCTTCTGTCTCACGCCCTCTCCTTACACTCCCCATCATCTAAGAATCGTGTGTACATCCTACCATTCACTGTGCCATCTAATGTACTCCCAAATCCCAATAATGTCAATCTCCACACTCTATAAGACTCAATCCAATTGTGTGCACATGTCATAACAGTAATGCCTCAAAAGAACACTCCATACCATAGTAAAGTGTGGTGTCAACACGAGACGCTCTTGACGTCTCTCAGTAGATCTAGACCCATTGTGATTGTATATTATCAACTCGTGATCTGATGACATAACTATATACCCTACTACATTCTACTGAATCCACACCTGCCCCACATGTATACGCACTCCCTCTCACCTCCGCCACACATCTAGTTATACCTTCCCTCATATACTTCACACCCCCCCTCGTGTGACCCCATCATACGAGAACTGTTCGGTTGTATCAATCCCTGACTCTTAACTCCAAGACCCGTACCTCTGCTGTACTATTCTTGCCCCTTCATAACACTACTCATCGTTGCACACCTCACTATCTCATCGTAATCTTCAACTGACACCCCAGTGTTTCTTCCATCACCACCCTCTCCCCGCCACCACCCCTGTACCTCACACTCACTATCAATAGTCCGTCATAACATGTGTGAGAGTCCAGATGTACTAACATCATATACGCACCTCTTATCCCTCGTTACCTGCCACCCCATGTGTAACCATAACCCCTCCACTAACACTCCTACTCACGTCTCTGAGATATCACGTTACTCTCCTTACGTCCACTGTACCTGACCTCCTTCCCCCCATCACAGGCCCTGTTCCAATCAACTCGTGACCTCCTATCCATCAGTCGGTCTCAATAGTACCATGAATTGCTCAAATGCCACACCAAATGTTTGTGTGTCCTCTGCTCACCTTAACTTACTTTGTGTCCAGAATACACTCGTGTGTACTGTCAATTAACATTCCTATACGATCTGTTGTGTTCACTCTGGATGCTGCCTTGAATAAACCGATACTGACTCCATATACCACATAAAGCGTGTTGATCTATTCTCCCCCCCTCCTGCTCTGTATCCTCCAACCTGAGATCAAGTCACTTAGTCACACTAACCCTAATACCACTACAACTCAGTAGTTATCTCTAACAGTGAGAGTACTCCTTGTGTCTACTGCTAACAAATATACACCAGAAATACTACCTATACCTTCCCTTTTCCTTTCTACATGCTATTCATGTACCCAATTTATGTGTTCCATACACTACCTCGGACACAATCTAACTACAGGTACACATATGTAACTCCCGCCTATGTCATGTGCACTGTATCTGGTGTATTTAATTAATGTGTAGCCCACTACAATCCCCCCCTCCACAATCTCCAACCCAACCATATCTACTGCTATCCTGACCTGATCTGTGTAAGAGACACACACATGACCCTAACCTAAATTCTTACCCCAATACGCCCACCCCAACTTCCCAGACAAGTTGTCAATCTTGTGTCTACATCAAACGTTGCTGTATTATCCTACTTCAATAAGACCATCTATTAATACATTAGAGTGTGTGTGTCGCACCCTCTCCACCCTTCATGTCCTTAATGAAGTTTTAAATTAAAAATATGTATAGTGTACCATAGTATCTAAGTGTTGCTTAACTAATCATCCCCCGTCATAACACCAGACAGTATCCGATACTCCTGTTCTCTACTATCTAATGTGTCCCCAATACCGTAGTGTGAGTAATAACTACTTATTCATAAGCCTCTCTCCACAATACCCCTAACCACTCCACCTCTAATATGTGTGTGTTGTCACCCTCCCTCTGATATGAATATACATCTCACCAACTGTATAATCTCCCGTTACCTATTCTACAAGCTCATCATCCAGAGAAGTCTCCATACATCCTCTATGTAGTCTGAAGAGATAAATCAGTAGAATGACGATAGACCCCATAGATCACATGTGCCTCAGATCTTGTCAACGAGAGAGCTACTCAGCAACACTCACACAAATGTCTCCACTGCATCAGATCATTAAACGTATACAGCGTGTGTGCTCTCCCTCAACACGACACATGTGTCTGTGTAAACTCCAGCAACACACACGCAACAGTTCATGATAGTCTATCCTCCACTTCACCAGCTCTACAACTCTCTCCAGACCCGCTTGCGTCGCTCTCAGTACAAGACCCCTCAAATATGCACCTGTGAGACACTGACCACCCACCTGTTCGCTTCCTCACTCCTCCTACCACTGCCCACTCTGTGTAAAAGTCCCGATCCACTAAGGTGCTATCCCCCCCCCCTATTCTCCACAGTCCTCTCTCTCTAATAGTGACTGAGAATGTTATCCACACCCACCTCTCCGAACTGTGTTCTCTAACACAAACCAACCTAGCTCTCCTCCCATGAACCCACTAAGATATCTTTGATAGTGACTCCCCCATACCTGTCAAACACTCCCACGTATCTCTCGCTCGCTGTCAATAATATTTCTCTCACAACTAGGTTCAACTACACACCCAACAATCTTGAGAATCCTGATGAGTCCACAACTCTCATAAGACCTAAATACTCCCTGTGTGCCCATCCCTGCAGAAGTGAGCTAATCTCAAACTGATCACCCCCACCGTACCGAATTCCGCTTGCCCCCAACCCCAGTCACTTATGAGATAGCTTCATCTCGAGTCACTATAATGTGTGTTGCAGTACATAGCCTACCTCTCTCAACTTTCTCATCGCTCACTGTGTGATGTATAATCTCACTATAACAGACTTCTCTGTATATATATCACCCTGCCCTGTGTCCAGATGTTGAATCACACACATCACATCCAATGTTGTCCCCTCACCACCAGAGTATATTACAGAAATCACCACACTCACTGAGAATATAGTGCTCTACCTCCATACCCACCAACCTCCATCTTGCCTTGCTAATGATATGCTACCTATCCTCGCACTATAATGTCTCGAACCCCCCCTCATTGACCACACAGCGTGATTATCTCTCGCTGATCATACCCAGTCGTGTACAGACCCATCTAGCTCTTCATTACTCTCTCGCTCTACCTACCAAGACATTCATAAAATCACCTAGCCGCGCTCATACTGCAGACACCTCTCATCGAGCTATTAACGGCATACGCTACCATCAGATAAACATCTCGTCATATAGATAGCACAACTAGACACATAGGATACTAGATCCACAGTAACCTATCACTGTGTGCGACGCGAGAACTCCGAGAACTGAACCAAGAACTAGATTAGCGGCTCCTCTCCGACTATCAACTACAAATGTACCTAATACCAATCACGCTCTGTGCAAGAGCACTCATAACGTATCTCTACCATTGCCTCTATCTCGCTCGTCGATCTCTGTCCGCATACGCTCCCACTGCAGAGTAGGTATCCCTAATAACAACCCTTCTCACACAAAAAGCGCCTCTTATGAGAACTAGCCACGGTCCTCAGATGTAGTCTCTGTTTCTCCGATCCCCCCAACTCGTATAATGACTTATACTCATGCAACTTGTCAAAATCAAGCCTACCAATATCACCATGTCCACATCGATAGTACTGTGATTCCATACCCAAACAGAGATATCATCTCTTCACATTGCATATCGCGCGCCCTAACTATTCCCCTGAAATGTCGCTGTCAGAGACACTACGAGTTATGATAGCTGAGATTACTGTAGGTCATAGCCTCCAGGAACTTTGCGTAGAAGATATTTGATTAGACTCACCACAATGGTGCCCTGTCCGCTCTCGCAAAACGCACAAACGCTAATGTCACGAAGAGCTGGCCCTATCGCTATAGAAAATTCACACGAGTTCTCTACTCATGTATGAACAACGTGTAGATGTATACAATTAGTCTACAGCAGTCTATACTTTAAATAATTATACCGACACGTGATCAACACCTTTCAGTCCGTCGCTCCTGTGTTAAATCCGCTAGACGCTTCCATTCATACAATCATCTAGGATAGTACAGCGATTCTGCCAAGTGCTTATTCTGTGTATGTGTGTTCTAAGCTGCGTGTTGTAAGTTCAACTAGTTAACCGTGGGTCGCATAAAGCATGTAGTGGGAGAGAGAGCTATGATCTCTTATGATACAGTGCACTAATCGCAGCATGGTATGTCATGACGTACTAGACGATTATAAACTCAACTGATCACTAGATATCTCTGATGTATATAGCTGGAGACTTCTCGCTCTGCCTCGCTCTCCACTTGTTTATACATAGAGAGAACTGAGCTCTTTGTTATCCACCACTCGTCAGATGAGGTATACTTCGAACGAGATGACTCCACAGACTGTGTGACCACCCACAGTCTATGACACATCTACAAGATTGCCATTGTGTATGCACGAAGTGAGTAAGATCTAGTCTCGACACTCAAGTGGTGTTTAGTGAACTCACACTCACTTATCACCTTAATGCTGAGTGTGTAGTCAATATTAAGTTTTGTTAGAGATAAAGTGATGTGTTGTCATAGTTGGTGTCTGAGTGATATTGTCATATCAATTTCTTACCAATGTTGATCAGGCTTCATGCTTACCTACAGACAACGCAGAGCTACTGAAGATCAAGCTGAAATATGAATCTACGGTTGCCGTTGAGCTCTCGTATGAATCGCAGAGTCTTTACTGCTTCTCGCTGCACATTGTGCTATCTGCATGAATTCCTCTTCTCACCTCTCATGAGCTCTATACAGTCGCGAGTGACGGTACCATTAGGCGCCTAGTATATGTCAATGTGTCTACTCGCACATGTAGAACATCCCTATACCGCGATCTCCTGTGATATATATTAACAGTCATACTCGGAGTTCCACTCGATGAGCGATATCCAGATCTTCTACGCGGTTGTTATCGCAAACCCTCGTGTGTAGCGCATAGAACCAATGTGCTGCTACAGCATCGCAATCTCGAGTTCATGCCTCTACAGTGTGTTTTTCGCTCGCATCCGACTTAGTATTGCACCATTTCATCTGAAAAGAGTACCGATCGCCACGTAGTGTCACTAGACGCAGAGAGTGTGTCGTTGATTTGTGTATCGAGACCAGGAACGCGACCTATGACGCGTTTCTGATACTGCTCGACGGAATTATGCGCCTAACGTAGCAGTCACGTGAGTGTCTCCACACTTGTACAACATGGCCCTCTCAAGTCTATCGATTCCAGAGCAGCCTTGATGAGAGTTGAGGTTTGTCCGGGTGTTCAGAGACTTAGAGACTAGTGTGCTCGCCTCGCGTAGTTGTGAGATAGCGCGGATTTCTATAGACGCATACGTGATGATCCTAAGTTGTACCTGTAACTGCTATGATTGCGACTTCCTTTTTTGTCACATCCGTATCTAACTGACCAACAATCAGCTAAGGACTACGTCAAACCCTCGTCACAAGCTACTATCTGATTAGGAGAGCGGTATCAAATGCTCGGCAACGCAGTGTGCAGCAGCATAGAGACATACAATATCCTTAGGGGCGCCTTTTAGAACAACGATGAATATCACACCTGGAGCTAGTGGAAGCCAAACACAGGGAAACAACGGACTGTCATCTGTTGCATTGCAAGGCGGTGAGGTCATATTGACCAAGCAGTGACTAAGCCCCTGAGGAAAAAGGGATGAAATATGAAAACATGGATCAAGGAATAAGTGTTGCTGTTCGAGCTCAATCAAGTGGTCAAAAGCTTTAAACGAGAAGAAATAACTATTTTAAGCACGATTAGGACTCCTGTCATTCAAACTCTCAGACTGTATCACCATAATGCTGCTTATCTAAGCCGATGATCAGGATGCCTATGACTCTGATTGTGATGAACTTAACTCAGCCTGGCTTGCTCTCCTGGTGGAATCTTTTAGGGAATTGGCTCAGATGCACTCATTGATGGTACACAATCCAGATAATCTGACTATGATTTAATCAATCACGTGAGCAGATAAGGACGTCTTGGAACCGTCTAATGATGTGAATCAGACAGGAACTGAAATAACCAGTGATAGCAATATCATTCCTTATTCTCCAGTATCTTGATTGTGACACAATGTAGAAACTGGTCCAGGAATTCTACTCTTTCGTCAACAAGATGTCCTGATATTATCTATGTTTGAATAATTAAATACCCAAGTGATGCACTGCACCAATGTAAATCTGGAATACAAAAGTGCCAATAAAGCTTTAACTACCGAGCTTGACAGATATAAAGAAGAGGTTAAAGATTTGAAAGAAATGCAAACTGTTGAAAACAGTTTTTAGGATCAAATGAAACTGTATCTTGCCGAGATTTGTACGTCTAGAAAACTCTTTCTTGAACAAGTGCAGAAAAGGTTTCTATCATGATTAACGGTTTCTGATCTCAAAAAGGATTTAAAAATGGAGGAAAGAAAACAGAATATTGATAAAGAAATTGCTTTAGAAGGAAAATTAAAGCAACCTTGTAATATCATTTTCAAAAAAGGTCAATCTTATGCGCAAAAACTGTTCATATGATGACTAAAGCCAAAATTTGTTAATGATCATTCCATGAGAACAAGCTGTTCGGTTTGAACAAAACCTTTCTAGCTGAAGAAAGTTCGGGATTCAAAGCAAAACTGTGTTATGATGGGATGTCATTTTAAATGGATGCTATTGTGATTCCTCTCATCTCTTGATGAGACATTAATGCTTTTTGAGTGAGTCGTTAAAAATGGCTTTTGAAAGAACAAGAATCCAATGGTTGTGTAAAAATTAGTGAACACTAAACCATTTAATTATGCTATTCTTATATCGGATTACAACAAACGATTTGTTCGACAACTCTGATTTATATAGTGAACATGCAATATGGAAAGCGGTGAACATGCCTATTGGAAAGCGACTTCGGTCCCAGCTTTAGACCCATCTCATTCTTCCACAACCGTCATAGTTGAGGTTCCAAAAGAACTTCCTACAGTAAGTATGGTGAATACTAGCTTGAAAAAGCTTAAACGTCATCTTACTGGCTTTGATCAGGTTGTCAAAGAAAGAACCACTGCCACAGCTATCACTGAGGGCACGTGGGGGTTTGAACATACAAAGGCTTGTTTTCGAGATGAAATCATTCCGTTTATAAAAAATTTAAAAGATATCTTCAATAACTTCAACCGATACTTGGTTGAAGAACTTGCCGATGTCCAAAAAGTCTTTTATCAAATGGAACAGGCTGTCGAACAACATCGCTTGGAGTCCAGAACTTTCGAAGTTAAAATGAATCAAGTTTTGAGTGAAAATGAACGACTCTTGGCACAAGCCATTGATAAGGATATTGTAAAGACTGTTGTGAATTTGTCTGTGAATGCAAGTGGTGAAACTGTGACTGAATGTCAAAAGTGTCTCGAACTCGAGACTGAGCTTGTCAAGAAAAAGGATTTTGTTGATAAAGAAACTTACGATAAACTTTGCAAGTGTTTTACAACTCTTGAAAAACATTGCATCACTTTGGAAGCTGATTCTCAACTTAATCAAGAAATTTTTCAACAAGAAAACAGTGTTTTAAATCAAAATGCTCCGAGTTTTACTCAGTTGTTCGAATTAAGTGAATTGAAAGCTCAGTCTCAAGCGAAAGACACAGTCATTGTCAAGTTGAAAGAGCAAATTAAGTCCTTAAAAGGAAATGTGGAGGATAGTTCAGTCAAAATGGACATGGATGAAATAGAGACACTTAACATAGAATTGGAACATAGAGTGACAAAACTTGTTACTGAGAATGAGCATTTGAAACAGACTTATAAGCAACTTTATGACTCGATTAAGCCAAAACGTGTTCAATCAAAAGAACAATGTGATGCGTTAATCAAACAAGTCAATATAAAGTCTGCGGAGATTTCTGATTTAAATGCAAAACTTCAGGAACAAGGTTTGGTCATAGCAGCCCTTAAAAATGAGTTAAGGAAACTTAAAGGAAAAGCGATAGATAACAAGGAGACTGTGACCCACTCTGTTGATCCAAACGTGTCTAAGGATAACATGGAACCAATAACACCCAAATTGTTGAACAAAAGGACTGCTCACTCTTCGTATATTAAGCATACCCAGGAAGAAGCTTTGGTCCTTAGGGATATAGTCGAACATGTAAAAGCAAATTATCCTCACGATCCACTTTTAGAGTCTGCCGTTAGGTACACCAAAGTTATTCAGGATTTGCTTTCACACATAAGTAGATCATGCCCTAGCATCAACAATTGTGGTCCTCAAAAAACTGAGGCCATACCGAGGAAAAAGGACAAGCAAGTTAGGTTTGCCGAAACACTCACACTAACAGAAAACACAAAACCAGTCTCGACTTCAAACATAGTTGCTAACAAGCGTGTGTTGCATTCTACAGGAGTAAGACATTCTACTTGTGCTAGCGGATCACAGCCTTCAGGCAATACCAAGAATGATAGGATTCCGCAACCACCAAGTAGTAATTTGAAGAATAAAGTAGAAGCTCACCATAGGAATGTTAAAACTAGTTTGAATAAAAAGAATGGTGCTGTTAATGTTAAGGGATCTGCGGTTGTGCAGAATCTCAAGAAACAAGATAATTCTGATTATGT